>JAUTDX010000674.1:0-127018 GCA_030844895.1 Ambrosia x helenae | reverse complement strand
TACGTAAAAATATAATAAACAATCCATATATAGGAGTGAATTAAGCAAGAGTTTTAATGTGTTTTGACATTAAAGATTTGTAGGCTAGAGAGGAAACTTCACTAGTAGAAGCTTTGCACACTGGACGTATCTAGGATTGCATATTAAAACTGCGTATTGTACTGTTGTAATACATCAATGAGCAGCGACGGATTCACCCTTTGAGCACGGTGGGCTCGTGCCCACCGTCCAACCACTAGATGTGTGTGTTAGTATGCATACATTTTTTCTTTCTTTTTTTTTTTTTGGCTAGCAAAGAGTTTAGAGAGGAGTTGCAGGTCTTTGTGAAGAAGATGAAGTAAAATGTTTTGTTTAATGTGAAAGAAGTTAAAGTCAAAGTTAGTAAAGTATGAGTGACATTCACATTTAATATTATTTAATTAATTAATTTGGTATGATAAAGTTATTTTCTTTTTGTTTTATCAATTTTTTTTACTTTATCTAACATTATTTTTTATAAGGTTTTTAATTCTAAGAAGATTTTGTTAGATAAATCTTAATAAAATAGATTGTTACACAAGATACGCTTCCACCAACTAAATAATGTTAAAATGTATTCATTCGTAAAAAAAGTTAACCAACATAAACTTATAAATTAAAATAAACTTCTACTAGTTAATAATTTCTTGTCCTATCACTGTTTGTGTCTTTGGGTTTTCAAAATGTTTGTTTGAATTGTTACTTCAATATGATTAGGTTATTTGATTATCAACGGTTATTCGATTTAGTCTCCTTGGCATTTGATACCTTTGCTCCCTATCACCAGAAACTATTCGTTTCTTGAACAGGGTCCAACAGGTTATCCACAACAATAGTTCATCTTCAGGGGGACAGAGGTTTAAATTTGGTAAATTATGTTTAGCAATTCAGAAAGCGGGTGGCGGCGCAACTTGTTGCCGGCCTACCTTCTATTTTGATGTAATGTGACAAGTTTAAAGAATGAATATTATTATAGTAATTTGATCCATTTATTATCTATTTATAATATGATTTGACCTTGATATCCGTTTATATTTTTACTTGGTTTGTCATCCAATCTTCTACTTATCTTCTACTAATAAAGAAGTAACAATTGCGCCACTTGGCACTTAACTAGGCTGTCCAACTATTATTCCATATCAGATTGCCACATGTCAAGACTATATTCTATTTCACCTTAAAAACACGGTGATCCGACCCGGTTCTTCTTATAACCCGACATAGGGTTTTCTCAGTCGGTCCTTCCTCAACATATCTTTTCTCTCCCGTTGCACTCCATTAACCCTAGATTTCAGATAGCCGCATAACACTAGCAAAATAACCTCCGATCGATTCCTTTGCTCGTCGATTCATCTGTTGTTCAGTTTCTTAAAGCAAGCCATGAACATTTCTTTATCAATCTTCAAATGTTCTTTCGATTCAATGTTTGCTTTATATATTCTTCGTCAATTCAGGTTATGTTTCATGACAGAATCGTTGAGATAATACCTTTGATTTTTAGCGAGATTGTTTATGGATTTTGATTATTCATGAATTTAGTTTCTTAATTTTGTTAATTTGTCTATGTTTCGATGTTGTTTGACTTGATTATGTTGTCTATTTTTTTTTTGTTTACACAGTATCTCCTTCGCAGATTTATTATCTGACTAATATCTAACAATGAGTTTTTAGTAAATTCTAATCATGGAGCTCCATCTTTGTTTGAGAATATGTCTACTCGGGAAGACATACAACAGGAAGAGAAGCAGAGGGTAAGAGTTTTGCGCTTTTCTATCTTGGTAAATGTTGATTTGTTTTATTAATTAGTTAATTAGGATTTTTGGTGTTGTATGATTGAATGAATGCAGGTAAAAGATCTGATAAAACAATATGTAGTGTACAATTCACTAGCGAGAAGCAGGTGATTGATATTCTATATCAGACAGAAAAGATAGAACCTTCCTTTACAATGGCCGGTAAGTAACTTAGGTTGAGTCCTCTATTTGCTAAAGATATGGTGTTTGTTTACTGATTGTAATGGATGGTTGGGTGTAGCTTACACCAGCAATGGTAGGAGTGTTTGCATATAAAGTTGCTGCATTGGTTCAAGTTTACAGAGACAATGAAGATCTTCAGTTGATGTATACATCTTTATTTCCAGCTGCCAGTAAACAATATGAATCTTGATTGTAAAATCCCATTGATATTGTTATACTTGTAGTAGTTTTTCCTTTAATTTGTATTACGTCTGCACAATTTTGTTCTGGCAACATTTTCGTTTCCTTCTTCATAGTCTAAGGTGCTTCTCATGCTGATTCATATGGTTCTCTCATTGTGTTTTTCTGTTTTGTTTTTATGAGATGCGAGTATGTGGCGTCTTTTGTTGTCATTTATGTTTTGTTGTCGTTCATCGCCGCCACATCTTTAAAGGTTTTAAGCAGGTCTGTACCTTCATTTTCTCATGGATCTTATTAAATCGTTTATAATATTTGCTATTTGAATTGTCAAGATCTGTTTTGATATTCCTTTTTCCATCAATCCGATTTTCAAACCTGTTTCCGAGCAAAGTACGGTGAAAAAATGGCAGCGAATAGTAGTACCGAGGATCTTCTTGAGGAGCTTCAAGATGTTCAAGGTTTATCTATTTATCATACCTTTTATATGTACGTATCTTTATGTTAAAATTATATATACGAAATAGACTTACAGGTTATATTTGTACATGCTGATACATTATATACCACAAATGTTGTGTTTGATGTTGTTTGAGTGTAATGGAATATTATTACCTAAACTGAAATGAACAAAAAATGAAAATAAGCTGCAACTTAATTAATATTAAACAATGAGTATTAGCTAATATTTGGTTGATAGAATGCTTTAAAACGTATTTTAGTATATTAAATTCAAATTGCAAACCGTTGGGTGTGTTTTTGTGTAATTGTGTGTCATAGCTTGATTCAAACCCTATTTCAAAGTGTTGTTACATTATGCATCTTATACTGGAATGCGTAGCTCTAAGATTTGTAATAAGTTGAATATGTGCATCTTGTTTGTGATTATCAAGTTGAAAACAATCATTAACACCATTATATGTGTGAGAGAGAATGTGAGAGATGAAACACTTGAGGATGGAGAAATCCCTAACGACATTCTTCACGGCGGTAACAAGGAGAATAGTACGGATAATACGTCCATTACGTTCCTCATCTCGAACATAATCGAAGGTACAGGGACCGAAGAGGTGAGAAACGAGTTTCGGAGGTGTGGTCAGTTGGTTGATGCTTACGTGGCTAGGAAGAGGGACAAGTTTGGGAAACCGTTTGGCTTTGTCAGTTTAAGGGTAGTTTTGGGGGTAGACGAGTCTTTGCTAAGGTGGCAAGATTCGGTAAAGGGGATAAGGTGGCGAGGAGGGCTAACCAGAATCAGGTCCAGACCAAGAGACCGGTGTTTAATGTCAATAGGGCTGAGTTTCCCCCTCTGTCGAAGCAGGGAAACTATGGTCCGTTTTGGAAATGGTCAGCAGGGAAACAAGGGAAAACGTCTGGATCTAAGGAAGAGGTTGTGGTGGATGTCTCTGTGTCGGAGATGGAAGATGATGGGTTTGGAAGGGTTGTTGTTGGCGAAGCTTCCAGTCTACATTGGCTGGACAATATGGATAAAGCTTTGACATCGCTGGGGTGGTTTCGTATGGAGATTTGTTATGTCGGGGGAATGAAAGTATTGATTAAGTTCCAAAACGCTGAGGAGGCCACGAGGTTGCTAAAGCTTCTTCACTATGGGGGCAGTGGTTTCAATCGGTGGCCATGTGGGATGGGCAGGCAATCTTGTTTGAACGTCTTGCATGGTTACTTATTGAAGGTTTACCTATACATTGTAGAAGTGAAGAAAATGCTCGTAAGATTGGAAACCTGTTTGGGAAAGCTATGAACGACCTGGGAAACGGAATCTGTTCATCAAACCTGGCCCATGTATATGTCGGGGTGATCATGAATTCCATCAATAGGGTAAACCAAGCTGTTAGCATTCGTGGGAATGAACGTATACAATCTTGTTGGGTACATGAAACGGCGGCGGGTTGGGTACCGTATTTCATTAATAGAAATGCAGTTGTTATCGACGTGACTAGTCCGGGAACGGGGAGTGGTTCGGTTGACGCCAGAGTAGACGAACAGTCCCGGGAGGTGAACAATCTGGGTGTTGGGGCTGAGGTGCATGGGGAGATGTTGCATGGGGAACATAATGGTGAGTCATCCAAGAATGTTGAGTCAGGGGCCATGCTGGCGGTAATTGTCGGGACCCACCAGATCAGAATTTAACTCTAATAATTGGCCGGCCCAAAATTATAATTCCTCTTCGGGTTGGGCTAGTGGAGGTCAGGATAAGGTGGAGAAAAACGAAAGGAAAGGAGTCATCAATTGTCGCTCAAAGGTAGAAGATTTAAAAATAGTGTTGTCAGGTTAGCCAGAAATAATAATCGTGGTGAGTCTGAAGGGGAGAACTCTGGTTCGGGCTCTGGATCTGGGTCAGGGGGATTGAAGAAGAGAAGGAGGAGTTTTTATCCTAGGCAAAGGAAGTCGGATGAGCTGGACAGTTCATTCGTGGTGGGTAGTGGTGGAATTGACGATGAATATGAGTCTGAATGGGAAGACGAGGAACCCGATCTGGTTACTCCTCTGCCTGTTTATGACGGGAAGTTGATGGCTGATTCGGACCCGGTGACCACACACGAAGATATCCTGAAGGAGGTTGAGGTAACTGTGAAAGTGGGGGAAGTGATGGGTCTTCAATTGGGAGGTTTCGAAAGTATGGTGGAAGAAACAATTCTTGTGGATCAGATGTTGGTTGGTTCAAAATGAATTTCTTGACGTTTAATGTTAAAGGGGCGGGTGGCCGGGATAAGGCGACCAAGGTACGTAATTTAAAGCGGTCTTACAATCTTTCTTTTGTTGCTACTCAAGAAACACAAATGGAATCAATGACGGAGGTTCAGGTGGGTCAGTTCATGGATGGGTCGATTTTTGGGTATGAGATTATCAATGCCACGGATAGATCTGGGGTTTTAATATCATTGTGGAATAAGTCGTTATATAGTGTTGAAACAATTCGAAAGGAACAAAATTATATTCTGATGGGGGGCGTGTTGAAAGGTGAAACTCGAAGGTTGTGGGTTCTTAATGTGTATGCCCGAACTGACTCGGGGTTAAGACAACAATTGTGGGAGAGTACTGTGGCCTTAAAACAAGAATTTGTAGGTAGGTGGATTGCGTTGGGAGATTTTAACGAGGTAAGAACGGTGGAAGAAAGGGCAAATTCGGTCTTCAGTGTTAATAATGCGATGGTGTTTAAAGATTTTATCGCGAATGCCGGCTTTTTGGAGTATAATATGGGGGGAAGGAAGTACACTTATATGTCTTATGACGGGTCGAAATTAAGTAAGTTGGATCGTATGTTGTTTGCTCGGACTTCGTGTCTAGGTGGCCGAATGAGAGTCTAACGGCGTTGGAAAAGGATGTCTCGGATCATTCGCCTGTGGTCCTTGTCGTTGAATCTTCTTGTCCGGGTGCGTATCCTTTTAGATTTTTTAACTCCTGGCTCGAAAAGGCTGAGTTGAACAATATAGTTGAGAAGGGGCTTGATTCGGTGGTGAATGCCAATCGGGCTGACATTGTATTGCTTGAAAAGCTTAAAGAAGTTAAGAATATGATAAAGGATTGGAGAAGAAGTGTTGCAGCAACCGAAGAAAAACAGATCAAGGAAGCCATTACCGGAGCAACTCGGATCGAAAAAGTGGCGAAGGATAGGCAACTTAGTGATGAGGAAAATTTACAATGGAAGCAATTTAGGAAGACTATTTGCCAATCAGAATGGGATCGGCTCAAAGACTTACATCAGAGATCTAGGGTGGATTGGGTCCTCAATGGTGATGAAAACTCGTCATATTTTCACAGTTTGATTAATAATAGGAGAAAGCGAAACAGGTTGAACGGTATAATGACAGAAGGTGCTTGGGTGACCGACCAAGCGATGATAAAAAACAAAGCAGTTCAACTATTCACTAAGAAGTACAAGGAGCCTATGCCAGTGAGACCTAGAGTTCATAGGAGCGGATTTAAAAGACTTTCTTCAGTTCAGGCTGATGGTTTGATAGCTACGTTTTCAAATGAGGAGGTTAAAGCGGCGGTATGGGAGTGTGGTAGTGAGAAGTCACCGGGCCCGGATGGTTTCACGTTTGCCTTTATTAAAAAGTTTTGGGGGAAGTTTGAAAATTATTTTATGGCGATTATGAATGAATTCTTTGTTGATGGTTCAATTAGTGGTTCGTGTAATTCATCGTTTATTGCTTTACAACCAAAGGTGACCGATCCAATGACGTTTTTGGACTTCCGCCCAATATCCTTTATCGGTACAATTGGGAAGGTAATCTCAAAGGTTCTTGCGGGTAGATTGAAAGGTGTGTTGGGTAGCATTGTTTCGAACGAACAGTCGGCTTTTATACAAGGAATACACATATTTGATGGGCCGTTAATCATTAGTGAAGTGTTGGATTGGGCAACGAAAGCTAAAAAACAATTGATGTTGTTTAAGGCCGAATTCGAGAAGGCGTATGATTGCGTTTCTTGGAAGTTTCTCATTAATGTGATGCACAATATGGGTTTTCCACTCAAATGGAGGAATTGGATGATGGGTATTTTATTTACCGGGAAGGCGTCTGTGTTGATTAACGGCGTACCGACTATTGAATTTTCTTTAAATAGGGGGTTGAGACAAGGTGACCCGTTGTCTCCGTTCCTATTCGCTATTGTTATGGAAGCGTTACATGTGATGATTTCTAAGACGGTTGAGGGCGGACTACTTTCCGGTGTTAAACTACCACATAAGGGACCGGTACTCACACACCTACTTTACGCCGATGATGCACTCTTTTTGGGTACATGGTCAGATTCAAATGTGCAGAATTTGAATAGGGTATTAAGGTGTTTTCATTTGGCATCTGGCTTGAAGGTAAATATTCATAAAAGTTACTTATATGGGGTGGGGGTATGCGAGGGGGAGGTTGATAGGTTGGCAGGGTGTTTGGGTTGTAAGCAAGGGGCATTTCCATTCACATACCTTGGTCTTCCGATCGGTGGGTCTATGAAGAGGGTTGGGTGCTGGAAAGTAATCATAGACCGAATAAATTCAAAGCTCTCTTTATTGAAAGCCAGAACGTTATCTTTTGCCGGGAGGTTAGTTCTTGTAAAATCAGTGTTAAGTGCTTTACCGTTGTATTATTTCTCACTGTTTAGGGTCCGGTGGCTGTTTTAAAAACAATTGATGGGATTCGTAGACGGTTTTTATGGGGTGGGCGACATCAAACATTAGAAAATCCGTTTGGTGGCATGGGATAAGATTGTTAGACCGAAGAAAATGGGTGGATTGGGGGTTGGAAGCCTATCGCCACACTCGGTAATGCTTTCTTGAAGAAAGGAATTGATATACAGCAGAAGATAGTCTGTTGTATGAATGACGGGGGCACGGTATCATTTTGGGGTGACAATTGGGTTTCGGGTGGGAGACTAATGGATCGGTTTCAAGATTTATTTACTTTGTGCAGGAAAAAGAAAGCGAAGGTGATAGATAATTACTTGAAGGTTGGGGAAAATGTCAATTAGGGTTGGGAGTGGATACGGACACCATCCACTGTTGCTGAACTCGAACAATGGGAGCGGCTGCAGACACTTCTTGTAGAGCAACGGGTCACGGCTGGCAACCATAAGTGGCTGTCGAAATCTGAAGACAAAGCTATGGATTTTTCGGTTAAAGTGGTTACGAAAGATCTGGAACAGACATCGCCAAGTCAGAATAATCGGTGTGACTTCAAGTGGAGTAAAATCGCAATACCTAAGGTGAATTGCTTTGTTTGGAGGGCGGCTCAAGGTGGAATACCAACTGCGGATATGCTAGCAGTTAGAGGCTTAAATCTGGGATCTGGTTTATGCAAGAGATGTGAGGACGCAGAGGAATCGATTGATCATGCTCTGGTGGGATGCTTTTGGGCTAAAGTTGTTTGGTGGCATATTTGCAAATGGGTCAAGGTGCAACACCCTTCCACTGTTAACACTTTGGCCCAACTGTTGGAATGGGAAAATAGATTGCAGGGGCCGAGAAAGTGGAGGGAATCAGTATATGCAATTATTCTTATGACACTTTGGCGGATTTGGTTGGCGAGAAATGTGAAAATTTTTTAATAATGAGGATACATTGGTTACAAGAATGGTTGAAGAGATAAAAGAAAATACGTTTTGATGGATGACAAAGAGATAGAAAGTGAAAGGGATTGACACGACGAAATGTTGGACGTGTGATGATATAGAATTCTCTTGAGTATGATCGGCTGGGTGGAAGGCCCCCTTTTGGAATCGAAGGTAGATTAGGTTGATTCTGTTTGTTTGTATGTTGGTTATTCGGGTAGTGGCTTGCTACTCTGTTTGTTTGTTTTGGGTTTAAAGAATTCTTAGACGAATAAATGGTCCGTTTTGGTTGTTAAAAAAAAAAGAATATGTGCAACAGGTAATTTGGGACTAAGAGGCAATGCATAAGACATCTGACTATCCTTTCCATCAACAAGACATTCAAAGATGTCCTTTCCTAAGGAACATCAACAAAACAACCAACTTCTCTTCCGCGTCAATCCATCTGCCCGTTCATGTATGTTGTTTGTATATTTATAGTTTTGTGGATCAATAATACATTAGTAATTTTATGTCATACTTCATAGGAAAATGGAGCCAGGGGTTCAATATTTGAAGATTAATCCAACTTTGACATAGCTTTCAAGCTTTTCCATGGAAATGACGGCATTGTCCCTCTCTGAGTGACAACAAGAGTCATAAGGTAAGGTGTGTTCATATCACTAAGCATTGAAATACATACATATTAATAAACCATGAATGTAGAAGTATTAAGATTGAGTTATTTGTAGGCATATTACTAAATATTACTGCCTACAAAACAAAATATGGCTTAATTAGTTCTTTCTGACTCAAAGCCATCGCAAGATATTTAACAGTAATAAAGAGAAAATAAAATATGATTCTTTTTATATTGAAGTCTTTAACCATGTTTTCTTTAACTACAAAATTTAGTCAAGAGTGAAGTATGACACAAAATATAGCAAAACAGATTCTTTTCTTTAACAACATTGTTAAAAGGTTATTCTATAAAAATTAGATCAACATTCCCTTTTTTTGGTCTGTTTCACAATGACCATTTTCTTTAAAGTGGCAGTGTCAGATCATATACATATTGGCTGGGCTGGGTGAGGTTATATTGTATTTTATATAGGTCAACTGAGAGACATCCAATATGTAACTAAAATGGAATGAGTCAAAACTCAAAATCCAGATTATTATTATTGTTATTGTTGTTGTTGTTGTTATTATTACTATTATTATTATTATTATTATTACTATTACTATTACTATTATTATTATTATTATTATTATTATTATTATTATTATATAGTTTTGACAATCACTTTGGCCTGTAACCTAACCTGCCAATCTTGCCAACTCTTACCATTTTTTTAAATGGAACAAATCATAGTAGCACCTTGGTTTTAAAAAGCGCGCGCCTCATGGGATTTTTTTCCAAAAAAAAAAACAAACGCGCTTTTATTGCGCTTTTTGTACACTGCGCACTTTTTAAAACCTAGAATAGCACCAAAAATAATGTATTAACTATTCAAAATTAAGACCTTCATGATAAAGTAGTTCATGTTTTTATAGCGAACTCGAGGTGATAATGTTGACCCATTTGCCTATAAATGAGTCATTCGGCCTATGTTGATCTCAATGAATCATACAAATTAAGTTTTATATGTAGCTAAAAAAGAAACGGGTCAAAAGGATTTAAGGAGTCAAAATCTAGATCGTTGTTATAATTGTATAGTTTTGACCTTAACCCACTTTGACTCGCTACCTGTCCAGCCCATCTTGTCAGCTCTACCGATTTTTATTTAATGGAAGAGATCATTACTATACATTACTTGCGGCAAGTAGCTTTCAGCAAATTAAACCTTTGTTAATTTTGAACTTGATGTTGTTCGGTTGATGTTTTTTGCTTTGTTATATGATTGTTATAAGCACATATTTGTTTTAAAATGGTTTACCAGCTTACAACACCATTGGAGCACCGGAGTGGCTCAACTTATTAGAAAGTTTAGCCCAATAGCTAATATTTGTGTTTATGTGTCTATATAGCTTGATTAACAATAGCTAATATTTTGTTTTAAGGCATGTATCTCAAGTAGGAACTGTGTATGTTGATTTCCAATGTAAATATGTATTTATTATAGATTTTTGGTGAGATTGATGAGAATTAAATCATAGTATTTTGTATAATAATTTTGACCCCTATTATATGAAAACTGGTAAACTTGGGGTGTATTTTATTGGTAACAAGTCAACCATAGAGCGCTTAAATTAAATTGGTGGAGCGCGTCAACTTGGGTGTGTCTTTTTTCGTCACTTTTATTTTATTGCTAACCAGTTAAGTGTTGCAAAAATGATGATTCTGGGTGTAAGCTTTTAGGTTTCAAGTAGATGTCGCATAAAGTGCTATTGTTGGCTGTATTGCTTTAAACTTCCAATGGTGGTTTTGTAAAGTGTGTGGCTGCTATTAATACGAAATGGCTCAATGGATTCTATTTTTACTACTACAATGTGGTTGATGGTTTATAGATTTTTTTTTCTTTTATTATTTTTTTAGCTGATTTTGTTGGTTTGTTTATGATATCAATCATGTTGGTCATTTGTTGCTGCTGCTTGTAGAAAGGGACTCATTGCTGAAATTTTTATGACCAGTGTAGCAAGAAAATATACTACTGTTCTAATCCCTAATTCCTATGACTTGGGTTCTTTCTTAATATACTACTGTTTAAAACAATTGTAGCAAATGAATGGGGTTCTTTCTTAATATTTATTTTGTCTCCAATTTGTGTTTTTTATTTGTGAGTTTATTGGAGAAAAGATGCCTACCTGAAAAGTTGGGGTTGAAATCAACTAAAACAGAAGACCTTAAGGTGAAGGATCTTAGATTACCTTTGTATAGTTAACAAGAGAGCTTTATCATAGTATCTGGTTTTTAATATTATTTTATCACTAGACCAACTAGGAACTATGAGAACAACAATTTTGTAAATCAAGCTCATAGATCTATCACTGGTAATACAAGCTCGTAACTCTATTACTGGTAAATTGTTAAATTTGTTGCTCAAATTATCAACAAGAAAAAAGCGTTTTACTAGAGGCACAATTTGCATTACTACATTCCAATGGTATGGAACTTTTTCATTTGTAAACGGTATTTGTGTTCCATTATTGTGTTGCATTAAAGCCTTATTTCAGAATTTCATTATTTGTTTTTAAATCACGTCAAATCAAATATTTGTTTATTCATATATCCGTTATTGGGTAACATTTAACTTTTTTATGATATTTTGCGATCAACCAAAATTGATACGAATTGTATTACGCACTTTCAATAAATAAAACTTGTATACTACAATCTTTATAAATATGCTAAAGCTGGTAAAATTCTTTAACTTAGGTTACCATTATCACTTGCAAACTAAGTTTGACTTTTATAAAGTCAAACAGTTCATAACTTGGTAACATTTAGCTGTATGTACGTTATAACCTACCATGTAATGTTATGTTAGATGGTTTGTCATTTGACTTGGGGATGCACCGTGTGTATACACGGGTCTCTAACCTAGTTATCATTAAGTGAATAAGTACAATTTGGTTTTATCCAACCCATTTTCACCATCCTTCTTTTAACGCGATAAAATTGTGTCCCCCGTTAAAAAAAATTCTGGATCCGCCACTGTCATTGAGGCTTTTTAGAAGATGTTCAAGCTGCTTACTTAAGTATATGGGAGTGAATCAAGCTCTTTCACAAGTCTTTTCGGCACGTGGAGGGGAGAATACCAAGCAAACCAGTTTTTTATAAGCTTAAATCTATGCTAGAATTTGGATGTTTTTTTTTTTAATTTTGTTTATTACATACATTTTATTTTTATTTTATTTATTTTTTTTAGGTAGCGAATGCTCTTGGAATTCGCATTTAGAGCCATTCTGTTGGATATCAGGCCCTCTTAATCTGATATATATTTGATGGTTTTGTTTTAGTGTTGTGATGAACAAGGAACCACAGGGATAAAGATGAATATGTTATAAAGGAAAAGGCTTGCATTATTATTAAAACTAGTAAAATTCCCCCGCGCTACGCGGCGGGAATTAACTCAGTCTCAGTTCGTTTCTTTATTGCGTTGTTACGGTATTAACATTCAATATAGAATTATCTCATACAACGGCGACCTTAGTTCGGGCTAGCGGGTGCCCAACCCCTGTTTTTTGTTCTTGCTCCGTAGTATAATTTTACGTTAAATTACGTATTGAGCTCGCCCCCTAATTTAAGGGTCTAGTGACAGATCAAATCCATGTATTATGGACGGCTGGACGTGCCACATAATCTTGCGTATTTGTAGTAAAATCAAACATCTTATCAAAACTATATACCAAGGGATGATTATATGATATATCTTATTGCATTTGCATTATGATACATAGCATCATCCAATGATCAAAACTATATGTGTATTTTATTAACATTAACAGAGTAACTAACCAAGAAAATATACATTAACATATATCCAATTACATAAACTTTTTTTTACTAACCACCACTGAACGTCCACAACCACTATATCACCTTCACAACCGAACACTACCAACACGGTCTCACCTCCAACACCGGACACCCAACACCACCAATGAATACCTCCACGGTATGCAACGATTGCAACCACTGACGGCAGGAGACCACCACCCGCCTCCCCGTGATGACCACCTGCAACCACCGCCATACAGTCTCTCTACACCACCACCACCAACCCATCACCACTTAACACCATCGTTGGCTCGGCGAGCCGACGTACTCCCTATCTGCAACAGCTGTTGCGCGGTGTACCCACCACCGGCGGATTTCGCGTCTTAATCCGGAAGATGAAAAGATTGTCACCGGAGAAGAGATGCAGAGCGAGAGAGTGACGATGAAAGAAGGAGATAAGGGATGAGATTTGATATGTAGAGAGACAAAGGTGGGAGCGTAAAGTAGCTGAGCATGGGTTTGGCTTTCATAGTGGGTTTTATACTTTTATGGAGATACTAATAGAGGTTTAGTAGTAGCATTCGAAAAGTTTTTTATAGGTTTATAGGGTACTGTAGTGTAATAGTTGGAAATGTGAGAGCAACCAAAGTTGCTAAATATAGGATTTTTTAATAAATTTGGCCTTAAATAGCCATAACATTCAACAAAAGATAATTAAGACTATCCGTTGTGACTTGCGAGCCACCTGTCGCGAGTCACAACCTGGTCCACGTGGCTAGCGACCACGATAACACCCCACGTGATCGGGCCCGTGAGCGACCTGCCGTTAGCGGGGTGGCAACGGTTAGAAATTAAAAAAAAAAATTCACCAAACAAAATTTATTACTCCCCAATTTATTTACCTATTTATTTACCTCCTTCTTCTTCACACACAATTCATTTCTTCTTCAAAATTCTCCTACACTAAACCTTCAACTTTATAATCCAGGTTCATCATGGTGCAGTGGACCGAGAGGAAGTACTAGCACTCGTCATCGCGTACCAACAAGTGCACGGTGACGGTGCTTCGTCAAGCCGGGGATCACCACGTGCTGGCAGACCACAGTGACATAGGGTCCTAGCCGAGTTTGGTACACTTGTCGGGGGTACCAACCGTACCAATGACTCCATCTCTTACAAGTTCGGGGACTTGAAATCGAAGTGTTAAAACTTTGAAACCGCGTACAGAGAGGTGAAGAGAGATATGCCCGGGGAAACCGAAGACGTGCTCCTCGCCTTTACTCACGTGGTGTACCTTCGCAAGGTACTCCACGTGGGTAAAGACGAGGAGCACATCTTTACTGTAACTTTCTTTTTTTTTTAGTGTAATTTTCTTTTTTTAGTGTAATTTCTTTTTTTAGTGTAATGTTTTTTTGTTAATTTTATTTTAGTGTAATTTTCTTTATTTTTAGTTTAATTTTTTTTTATAAAAAAATGTGGTAAATATTTAAATGTATTTGTTAAAAAAACTCGCTCACCTTGACCCACAACACAATCAAGCGATCAACTGCCGGCCGCTACCCTGTGCAATGTAAGCGTCGACATAGCAAAATATTATTCGATAGAGCCACATGATTCGGTCCACTCCTTTGACCATTTATTTAGTTCACTAGCAACTAGGAAAACATGCTAAAACTACTAACTAAATAAACTAATAATAATAATAGATAACTAATAATCAAGATTAAACCTAACACATTCAACCCAAAAACGCAAAGTCAACTAAAAACTTTGTCATTAACTTCTGTGTTCTGTTGATGGCATGATTAAGGCCAATTTGGTTTGCCTCTTGATTTTGTCAAAGATGTTTATGTGGTTACTCAACTTAGAACTTACAGGAGCACATTTACATAATCAGTGCAACAAGTTGAAGTGCCAAAAGCGTACCTTTTGAAGATTCAGAAACACGGAAGGAAATATTATGTGTACCCTCCGCGTTAAGATTATTTGGTTCTGTATCCCAGAACCAGCAACCGCTTGTATTCACACGACTTGTGCCCCTTATCCCACCCTCGTTTCGAGAACTATAAGAATAAGCCAAGCAATTGCAGTTTTGGAGGCACTCTTTTATGCATGCTGATTCATTATCTGTTTTAAAGAAGGGCAGAGTTGTATCATCCATGCTAATCATAGTTCTGTTTATAAATGTGTCAGTAGTAGTTTTGTCACAGATTTCAGAAGTTCTCTTGCATCCATCTGTATGATCATCAGGTGAAACAGGTTCAAATCCAGGCAGACAACTACACAATGATGAGTTATTATTTTCCTTACACATCCCAAATGGCCCGCACACCTTATGAACGCTACAAGCGTCTTTTGGTTCTTCCCATTCCAGAACCCATCGGTTTATATCTTCTTGCAAAGTAACATATTGTACCTTCCCTGAATAACTCATTACAAACCTTGAATTAAGCTCATATGCCGGAATAGTTTCGTAAGATATTGTACCATTCCTGAACCTGTTCTTTACTCTTTGTATGGTGGTGTCTGACAGCAAGTTTAATACGTTGGAGGAAATTTGGTTGTCGTCAAAGTTATTCGTTGACATCTTCCCACTTTTCCAATGATACGTTGCTGACCCATTCAAAATAGAATACCGGGCTGCATCTACTTCTTGCTGAAACTCGAAGCTTCCAGGTCCTGGGTCGGTTACACTTTTCCATGATGTTAGCTTCATGTTTGCGCCCATTTTCATCCCAGGAAGAAACGTATCAGTTGGATTTTCAAAGCTTTGCCACAATATGTCTCCTGTTTCAACATTCAGTAATACTGCATTTCCAGTATCAAATAACTTAAGCATTGTCCGAGGAGCTCCTTCTGCAGCACCATAATGTGGAAAAATTCAATCAGTTAAGTTTTCAGCTTGACAACGCACGGGAAAATTAGGAGTGTTATATTAGTAGGGGTGCAAACGAGTCAAGCTGAGCCCGAGCTTGACCAGACTCAAGCTAGAGCTTGATTAACTTATAAGAGCTCGAGCTCGGCTCGTTGGTAGTTTCTCAAGCTTGGGCTCGGCTCATTTACTGTTTATTAGTTAATATTAAATTAAATAATATAAACAATAGGCTCGATAGCTCGATAAGTCAAAAGCTCGGCTTGGCTCGCTTATTAAACAACATTAAATGCGGGGTAAATAATATAAAATATTAATGAAATTAATATTATACTAAAGGCTCGATAAGGCTCATCGAGCCTGTCGAGTTTCATATGCCAGGCTCGAGCTCGGGCTTGATAAGTAAACGAGCTTTGTTTTAGGCTCAAGCTCATTAGCTCAATAAGGCTCGACTCGTTTTGAATTTTTTATCGAGCCGATCTCGAGTAGGTCGCGAACTGCTCGGCTCATTTGCACCCCTATATATTAGTCACATTGCCGGTATGGGTTATCTGCCAATGGGTTATATGTGGTTAAAATTATTAAAATCCAATTTGTCTTCTCTTATTAAGTTATACTTTATGAGAAGACCAATTCGTCTTCCTTATTAAGTTATACTTTATGAGAAGACCAAAGGCCGAGAAAAACTATGACATTATTGGGGCCACATACTTTATTGCAACAGTAAACAAAACTTTTTAATAGAACACAAAAACCATGTTACATTATGAGTTCAAATTATATTTTTGTCTTACATTTATAACAGTTTAACAGGTTCGAACTTAACTCATAAAATCAGCATGTAGACTATTTCACTAATTTATAACACAGGACAGACTTACAATGGAGTAAATTCAGGACATGATAATTAATAAGCTATAAGATGACAATTAAGTTGGGGCATGTTACCTATGGATGTTGAGAAGTAATCACTTGAATCTTTATTCATAACCTTACAGTTTCCATCTTCTGCAATGGCAAGAACTCCTGTTAAATCCAGCACTGGTCGATCGCGGTTAGCAACCCACACAACGGTCTTTGGATCCTTTTTATACCATATCCCCACATATCGTCTTACTTCTGATGTATTCCCAGGTGAAAAGAAGCCCATTTGAAACTTATTCATCCCCTCGGATTCTAAATAACTGAGACCGTCGTCATTGATGAATTCGCCGCTTGTGATATTGTCTTTAGCTGAACAAGAGTAGCAATAACAGCAAACCAAAAAGGTACATAAACAGATGATATGGCTGTTGGTTGTTGAACAAATCATGGTAGTAAATTTCTATTATAAGTTCCAACTGTTTGATTGACGAAGATTAAGTGTGATGATAACGATAAGTTGTGTACATGAAAGTCTTCCCATATTATTTGTCGTCAACGTCCACAGGTAAGTAAGTGGCTGTCTCTACTTTGTGTTTGTTTGCTAATTAAATTTATTTTTTAATTAACCAATAATTGATAGCTGGCCAATCGAATACTCTAAGTTCATATTATAAAAATCTTATATAAGACAATATTGTTTGACGACGTCCCTGGAAAAATAATTAATGATTATGGACCCAATTTTAGCTGCTGCCACACAAAATACGTCCATATCCGTAGCAAATTCGAGCAGCTACCCATTTATCTTAGCTACAAGTCTGGTCGCTAATTAGTTTTTTTGCCCCCCCCCCCCCTATTTGCACCACCCCAAAACATATTTGCACCAGCCTCTACGGCTCATAGAGGCCTCTACAAGCCGTAGAGGCCTGTGTCAATCATTGTAGTGGGCCCCCCTGTACGACTCTTAGAGGCCTCTACGAGTCGTATAGAAATGTGGTTTTCAATGCTGACACCTCTACGGCCTGTAGTGGCCTCTACGAGCCGTAGAGAGCTGTGAAACCCTAAAAGGTGACAATGAAGATGCCGTTGACCAACTTTCTGCACTGTTTATTGTTCGCCGCCTGCCTGTACAGAGAAAGAACCTCACGGATGTCGATCAGAGAATGAATATGTAGGCCGCATCACCTCCCAATATACACCAACACCCCGTACGTGAACCCACAATCAACGAATAAGTGATTTGCTGTTTCGGCGTCCGCGTTACAAAGTCTGCAGATTTCCGACTCAAGCTGCACTCCTCGCTTTAAAAGGGCCGATCTTTAAAGTGGTCGCTAATTAGTGATGCTATAAATTCTGTTATGGAATTATATTTTGTGATGATTTTAGCTTACGGATTTTGCATTGGAAATGTTTACTACGGATTTTAGCTATGAAAATGGTTGCTGCGAATTTTGCTACCCATTTTTAGCTACAAAAATGTTTGCTACAGATTTTTAGCAACGTAAATTGCTATGGATTTGGCTATGGTTTTACAAACTAAAATCAAATTTGTAGTATTGTCCTTTAAAGCCTTAGACCGGGTGTAGTGGGCGCGAAGTAGGGCGTGAAAAGGGATTTTAGCGCCCTTTAGCACTTTGTACACCGGCCCCTGGGGCGCTAAAGAAAAACCAGCGTTAAATATTTAATGCTCCATTTTTGTTGAATTCGAAGATGTGACAGTTGGCGACGGCCAAAAAAAAAAAACTTTTTTATTTTACATAAATCAAATTCAATCACTTATAAATACCCACTCTAATCCATTTTTAAACACACTTCTATCAATCTTCTCATTTTTATAAACCTCACTTCTAAAAAAAATATTATCATGTTTCCATACTGTCCAACCTTCGGTGTCCCGTCTCGCTCGAGCAACCGGAATGCGTTGCGCCCAAACACTACCCAACCGCCACCCACTTTTAATTAACTAGATTGTGACCCAAACACGATGGGATACACACAACTACTAAACAGGCCGGGTCAATACTTCATGGGCCAATGAGTTTTTCTTCAGACATAAACATAAACTTAGGCCATGGTTCTCAAGACGAACCCGAGCTCGTGATGGATACTCCACCCGAGTGCGAACCGGAGCCCGAACAAGCACATGAAGCCGAGGGTTCTCAACGTGGGGGGAGAAGCTCGCACACACAAAAAAAGCTACCGGGCCTCGACAAAGAAAGAAGTATCAACCTTGGGATAAAGACGAGGAATATGCACTCGCGCTGACTTGACTCGACATCTCGGAAGATCCTCAAGTTGAAATGCTATTTTTTTAATTAAAAAAAAATAGTAATAATTAGGTAATCATTAGAGGGAGCCTTAAATTTAAAGCCCACTACACCTTTTTTTTAAGGTCTCATGGTGACTAGGATGCCATATGTCACAGTTTAGACCTTAAATTTAAAGTTCACTACATATGGTCTTACGTAATTGTCTGCCATCTTGGATGGGGATTTTAACTTGAGTTTCAAGGAGGGTTGGATTTAACCTTAAGCTAGTTCTAAAATGGGGTCATAACCGTCAATCCTTTTAATAAAAAAAAAGTAAAAAAAATCCTTTATTTTTAGATATTTTGTGTAATTTATATCTATAAAGTATTTCTTAAAAACTTCTTAAAATTTAAAAGGTAAAAGTTTGATTCCTTGTAATACAACACACAATGCATATAACAACTACCCTTTGAGGGTAAAATTATCTTTTAAATACCATAGTTAATCAAAAGGTAATCAAGAGTCATGAGATGTTTATGAGACCTCATGACATTCAATTCTACAATTTTTTTAAACACATTAAATAGAACACATATAAAAAATAATTCATAATACTACATGTTTTGTTAAAATCTTTTACATACAATTAGGTACTTTTAAGTTAAAGCTTTTATAAACATGATAATACTATATAGAAATCGAGAAATTAATAATGAAACCCGTGTTTTTAATCATAAGGTAACGAGAAATCTATACATCTAATGGTTTTCAGCATTAGCTAGTAAATCAACAAAGTTCGGTATAGGACGAGTCAATCTTACCGTGGTTGAAAAACTTTCAAACGCCGATCCAAGTCCATAGAGAAACCAGTGTAGTTGATCCATGGAATCGACCGGGTGACCAATAGCATTCAGTTGACCAATAGCATTCGTTAATAGACGAGGAGGAGCGGTTTGAGACCCGTCCACATGAGATACAAGTTTTTGACATGACAAGATTGGTAACATCTGGGTCCTCCAATATATATAATTTGTCGAAGAAAGTTTAATGGTGATCATAGGCGCCAACCCATTTATTGGTAGATATGAGTTGTTTGAAGAGGAAGCCATATTGCAAAGGGAATAAGGGATGAAGAAGGATGGAAAGGAGAGTAGATCGGAAAAGGAGAAGAAGGCCAGAAAGGAAGTCAGAAGGAGGGGTAAAAGAAACGGAGAAGAAGGCAGAAGGCGAAAAGAAAAGAGAATGAAAGGATTATGGGAAACTCAATCACTCATGGGAGGCTGATACCATAATTGGCTTTTGATTCAATACCTCATGATAATACATCACACAAATATATAGATAATAAAGTTACATCTAGCACCCTATACAATATTACAAATGATATTATCTAGCACTTGAGTTTAGTAAACTTCCTAAAAAATAAGTTCATAACAATAATATTGAGCTTATATTTTACATGGAGAAATTATCCTACAGCAAGCCTTAATTATCACACAAAAACGATTATTACGAATCACAAAAGAATATATATTGTCGTTAACAGTGATAATTACTAGTGAAACCATAGTTGATATAAATGCCCATTAGCGCCCAACCACCTCTGTGATCATCGTCATTGTTTTAGTTTGCGTATCCTGTTTAGACGAACTAGTAGAAGAGGTAATAGCATGGTCCCTTCTTGGAATGAACGCCGGCTCTTTTGGAATCGGGAGGGTGGCCATATCACCTCCAAGCATCATAATTACATTTGTCATGGTTGGACGATCATTAGGGTCTCCTTGTACACACAAGAGTCCGACATTTATGCACTTCAATACCTCACTTGAATTGCATGATTTCATCAGTGTTTGATCCAACAACTCAAATGGTCTGTCTTCTCTCCATAAATTCCAGGCCTGAGATATATATTTTTGTACATATAACAAAAAATACAAAATGTAGTAACATCTATAATTTAGTTATTAGATAACTTACATGCCCCAGAAGACTTATGCTCTTTTGGGCTTGATAGAATCCGATGTTTTTTTTCCCACTTATGATTTCAAGCAATACCACTCCGAAGCTAAAAACATCAGATTTAAGAGAGAACACACCATCAAGTGCATACTCCGGAGACATGTAACCGCTGATCATAAACACACAAAATATTGTTAGTGTTTTTTTTCCTTGGTTCACTTTGGCTTTTATTTAAGAATAGGGAGTACTAACTTACAAGGTTCCGACAACTCTGTTTGTGATATCTTCGATATCTTTCCCTTTGACTATCTTGGCCAATCCAAAATCTGAAATTTTTGGATTCATGTCCTCATCTAGCAAAATGTTGCTTGTCTTCAAATCCCTATGAATAATCCTCAACCGAGAATCATGATGAAGATAATTAAGTCCTCTAGCAATTCCCATAATGATATCGAATCGCAATTCCCAGTTTATTGATGCACCAAGTGTTTGATCTTGCAAAAGATGATTAACATTTGAATTTTGTACAGTGTGCAATCTCAATTGTCTGTATTTCAATAAATATAAGCATATGAATTCCGGGTATACTAACCAAAAATGAATAGATCCAAGCTTCTATTTGGCAGGTACTCATAAAGTAGCATTTTTTCTTCTCCCTTGATGCAATATCCAAGTAGTCTAACCAGATTTCTGTGTTGAAGTTTAGCAATCACTGTAACCTCATTTTTGAACTCTTGTAAGCCTTGTCCGGAGAGGCTCGACAACCTCTTCACTGCAACTTCTGTTTGAAATATAGAAAATCTGGAATGAATTGGTTTGAAATTGATGATGATGTGCGAGTATGCGATAATGTTTAGAAGGAGGAGGGAAAATATGGAGGGAAGTTATATGAAAGGAAGTTATATAAACTTATCTTTCAACACACAAATAAAACATTGTTTTGACCCTATATATACATACTAAACCGGTGCAAACAAACCGGTGTGACCCTTCACTAAACCAACACAACCTTTCACTAGATATGTGACATACCCGATCACATATATTGTTTCTAGACTTAGGGTAATTAAACTAACATATGTACATAAATAAATTAACACATGTCCGATAATATTGAATCAAGATTATAACATCTAACAATCTCCCCCCTAATCTTGATTCTTCACTTGACTTTAGTCTTCACTTGATGAGGATCTTGAGCGCTTCTTTGGGGGCAATGCCGAGTCATCCCATGCGGCTTCCTTTTCCTTGTAATCCTCCATCATTTCTTCATTGATCTCCACTACCAACTCTCTTCCCTTGTACTTGAGATGGTACCATTCTAGCATCTCCAAATAACGAACATAAGTTTGCCTCAAGTTCCTTGTGATATCTTCCTTTGACACTAGGCTTGGCAAACCTCTTCCATAACCCATAGACCTAGCGACCACCGTCCAATTTCCATCACTTGTTACCTTCTCATAACCACCAAATACTTGAACCGTTTTGTATAGTTCCAACAAACTTATTGGATAACCCATTTCGTCTCTTGGTGGGATTGGTGCCTTGATTCTTATTTGTAAGAAATCTCTTAGAAACCAATTTACGGTCCTCTCAAATTCCAATTCAAACCTTCTCTTGTATCTCTCAACCGTGCTAGTGATGTGAATCATATCCATAAACACAATGCAATCTTGCAATTCGGACCCTTCGGTTGGATACATAATTGGACCTCTTTCCATAACACCTTCATATTGATCTTTGTTGATGGAGTAGTCGTCAAAATTCTTAAAGATGGACGCTCTTTCTTTGTCTTCGTTCGTTATACCCTCCAACTTGTCGCCTTCAAATCTAACCCGCTTCCCTTTGCTTCTTGAACCCGATGATTTTCCTGTTTGGGTTCGGCCGAAGGGTTCCCCATACCCACGGCTTTTTTCTTCTTCTTTCTTAACACCTTGATCAAATGCGGGACACTTAAATGTGAAATGATCATCCGATTCACATATGCGACATAGTATAATCCTTCTAACTTCTTGGATAATAGGCTTCTTGATGTAACAAACATCGCCTTCAAATTCTACTTCAAATCCCTCTTGTGTCAATTTTTCAACACTCAATATATTCTTTCTAAGTGTGGGTATATAGAAAACATTTTGAATCTTATGTTCTCTTCCACAACTAGTAATCGCCACACATCCTTTACCACGGAAATATTCGTTTCTATAACCTTTTGGGCAACCTTCTACACCAAAAGAGTTGTTCAAGACAATAAACAAACTCTTGTTGCCACAACCGTGTTCTTGGCGAGTCAAACTAACAAACCACAAATCATCCCAACCCTTTTCATCACTACCCTTAACCATAAATTCGGTTTTGCCAATTTTCTTAGGACAATTACGCCTATAATGAAAGGGTTCTTTGCACTTACTACAACACATGGTAGAAGGATAATCGGCCACTTCTTTCTCTTTTCTGACTTGCCGATTGTACTCCCTTTGTGCGCTTCTTTTTCTTGCTTCGGTATCCCTCACGGACACACTACTACTTGATCCGATGTTAAACGAAGATAATTGCATATTGAGAGATTCTCCTATGCTTTCTTGGTTCGCCCTCTTGGCCTTCCAACGGTGATCTTCATGATCATAGATAAGACTAGGGATTAGCGGCCCTTTCCCGTAACCGCCCTCTGTCCCTATCTTCTTGACTGCTTCGTTTCTTTCTACATCGAATATACCACAGGTCTTGATCGTTGGCTCTGATGCCATGTTTGAAATATAGAAAATCTGGAATGAATTGGTTTGAAATTGATGATGATGTGCGAGTATGCGATAATGTTTAGAAGGAGGAGGGAAAATATGGAGGGAAGTTATATGAAAGGAAGTTATATAAACTTATCTTTCAACACACAAATAAAACATTGTTTTGACCCTATATATACATACTAAACCGGTGCAAACAAACCGGTGTGACCCTTCACTAAACCAACACAACCTTTCACTAGATATGTGACATACCCGATCACATATATTGTTTCTAGACTTAGGGTAATTAAACTAACATATGTACATAAATAAATTAACACATGTCCGATAATATTGAATCAAGATTATAACATCTAACAACTTCTTCACCTCCAGGAAGTTTACCCTGATCATATATTTATAGTACTTTAGGTGCTGCCGCATTTTAGATAAGGAGAACCTAAAGAAATTTCTTTGTTACCTTGTAGACTGGCCCGAAACCACCTTGTCCAAGCTGATTTTCCTCTGAGAAGTCGTTAGTTGCCTCAATTATGCTTTGCAGGTCAAAGTACGGCACATCAAGGCCTTCTCTGTCATCTTCTTTAGAGTTATCGAGATGAAGTAACTCATTGATATGTGTCTGCGTATTAGGAGAGGGGAACTCTGGTTTATTTCGGTTATTGTCTGCGCGACAAGTAGCATTTGGTAAGATTTGTGTTCACTTTGTAGGTATAAATGAGAACTTTAACTCAAATAAATGGAAATCTTTATAACTGCAGTATTCATGAAGACTCACTTCTTCTGTTCACCATTCGTTTATAAGTAATATAGCTAATGCCGCAAAATAGTGAAAGCACCAGAGCCGAACCAGCGATAGAAATTGCAAGGACTAGTTTCGAGGGTGATGATTTTCTTTCAGTATTTGGTTTCTCTGGTGGTGAATTGTTGCTAGGTTCTATTTACAAAAATGAGGAAAGTTGATTTTTTGGGCAAATAAGGCCCCACTACGGATGGTCTAAGGGTTATCTCTCTATAAATTTTAATCACCAAAACTACAGTTGTTAACCATCCTTGAGGTTTTTTTTTTTTTTGTTTTTTTTTCAAAACTCTTTTTTGTTGCTTTTTATTGATTTCTAATTTACTTTGTTTAGCTTATGCTTTACTATTACTTATTTCTTTTAGACTAGATATCCCTCGAAGCTATTAGAATTATGCATCGTGCCTTGTGATCGACAGTTCCATACAATTGGTAGAATAGCTGTGTTACTGTATAGTCAGGTAACAATTTTCTACTGTGCCATAAGTATTTATGGATAAAAATTATAAATTTGACAGTAGAAATTAAGAGACACCACTTTTCATGGAACGATCAAGATTCAAAGACCAAGCAAGTTCTACTAGTTCAAAGGCTCAATATTCTTAATATTTCCATGAAACTCGTCTTCAAAGATTAACATTTTTAGGTAAAAACATTCCTAGACATTACTTGTTTTGGCCTAGGTGAGTAACAAGGATAATCCATGATTGATACATGAAGAACTGGACACCCCTATGTTCAATGCCTAAATGGAGTGGGATATATTTTCTAATTATAACCCATAATTACAGCTAGACTTTGTTTAGTGGAGCCTTAATCGAAACAGTTCAACAATTGAATCGGATTTGATAACTAATAGTCCATGACTGATACATGAAGAACTGGACACTATGTTCAAGTTCCCCCTCTTTTAACCTGGTTCTGTGTTAAAAACTAGACATTATGCGAATAACGTATTTTGAAAGTTATAATAATAATAGAATATTGTATTCTTTTGAGACCAGTGGGGCAAATATATAAGATTGGAACCCATTTTTCATAAACCAGGTTATATAATTTGGACGAACATACAGATGTTTCGTAGTGGTGAGGGGACTTCTTAACTAAAACAAAATGTTATTGGATGGGGAATTTTGAACAATCATATGATATTTTTTATCTTCAATCCTTGAGTTTAGTAAACTTCCTAAAAAACGAGTTCATAACAATTATATTGAGCTTATATTTTACATGGAGAAATTACCCTATAGCAAGCCTTAATTATCACACAAAAACCATTTATTACGAATCACAAAAGAATATATATTGTCGTTAACAGTGAGAATTATTTGTGAACCCATAGTTGATATAAATGCCCATTAGCGCCCAGTCACCTCTGTGATCATCCTCATGGTTTTAGTTTGCGTATCCTGTTTAGACGAACTAGTAGAAGAGCTGGTAATAGCATGGTCCCTTCTTGGAATGAACGCCGGTTCTTTTGGATTCGGGAGGGTGGCCATATCACCTCCAAGCATCATGATCACATTTGTCATGGTAGGACGATCATTAGGGTCTCCTTGTACACATAGGAGTCCGACATTTATGCACTTCAATACCTCACTTGAATTGCATGATTTCATCAGTGTTTGATCCAACAACTCAAATGGACTTTCTTCTCTCCATAAATTCCAGGCCTGAGATATATATTTTTGCACATATAATTAACAAAAAAATACACTACTTAGTAACAACTATAATTTAGTTTTTAGATAACTTACATGCCCCAAAAGACTTATACTCTTTTGGGCTTGATAGAATCCGATGTTTTTTTTCCCACTTATGATTTCAAGCAGTACAACTCCGAAGCTAAAAACATCAGATTTAATAGAGAACACACCATCAAATGCATACTCCGGAGACATGTAACCACTTAACATAAACACACAAATTATTGTTAGTGTTTTTTTCCTTGGTTAACTTTGGCTCTTGTTTAAGAATAGGGAGTACTAACTTACAAGGTTCCGACAACTCTGTTTGTGATATCTTCAATATCTTTTCCTTTGACTATCTTGGCCAATCCAAAATCCGAAATTTTTGGATTCATGTCCTCATCTAGCAAAATGTTGTTTGTCTTCAAGTCCCTATGAATAATCCTCAACCGAGAATCATGATGAAGATAATTAAGTCCTCTAGCAATTCCCATAATGATATCGAATCTCAATTCCCAGTTTATTGATGCACCAAGTGTTTGATCTTGCAAAAGATGATTAACATTTTAATTTTGTACAGTGTGCAATCTCAAGTGTGTGTATTTCTATAAATATACGCATATGCATTCCAGGTAAACTAACCAAAAATGAATAGATCCAAGCTTCTATTTGGCAGGTACTCATAAAGTAGCATTTTTTCTTCTCCCTTGATGCAATATCCCAGTAGTCTAACCAGATTTCTGTGTTGAAGTTTAGCTATCAGTGTAACCTCATTTTTGAACTCTTGTAAGCCTTGTCCAGAGAGGCTCGATAACCTCTTCACTGCAATTTCTTCACCTCCAGGAAGCTTACCCTGATCATATATTTATAGTACTTTAGGTGCTGCCGCATTTTAGATAAGGAGAACCTAAAGAAATTTCTTTGTTACCTTGTAGACCGGCCCGAAACCACCTTGTCCAAGCTGATTATCCACTGAGAAGTTGTTAGTTGCTTCAATTATGCTTTGCAGATCAAAGTACGGCACATCAAGGCCTTCTCTGTCATCTTCTTTAGAGTTATCGAGATGAAGTAACTCACTGATATGTGTCCGCGTATTAGGAGAGGGGAACTCTGGTTTATTTCGATTATTGTCTGCGCGACAAGTAGCATTTGGTAAGATTTGTGTTCACTTTGTAGGTATAAATTGATAACTTTAACTCAAATAAATGGAAATGTTTATAACTGCACTACTCAAGAAGACTCACTTCTTCTGTTCACCATTTGTTTATAAGTAATATAGCTAATGCCGCAAAATAGTGAAAGCACCAGAGCCGAACCAGCGATAGAAATTGCAAGGACTAGTTTCGAGGGTGATGATTTTCTTTCAGTATTTGGTTTCTCTGGTGGTGAATTGTTGCTAGGTTCTATTTACAAAAATGAGGAAAGTTGAGTTAATGCACAACATATATGTAAAACTATAATAAACAATCCATATGTAGTAGTGAATTAAGCAAGAGTTTTAAAGTGTTTTGACATTAAAGAGTTGTAGGCTAGAGAGGAAACTTCACTAGTAGAAGTTTTGTACACTTTAGACGTGTCTGGCCGGGATTGCACATTAAAACTGCGTATTGTACTGTTGTAATACATCAATGAGCCTTTTTTAGTAGATGTTCAAACTGCTTACTTAAGTATATAGGAGTGAATTAAGCTCTTTCACAAGTCTTTTCGGCAGGTGGAGGGGAGAATACCAAGCAAACCAGTTTTTATGTGGTGCTTATAACCCTAAATCTATGCTAGAATTCGCATTTAGAACCATTCAACATAAAACTGCAAAGTCAACTAAAAACTTTTTCATTAACTTCTGTGTTCTGTTGATGGCCAATTTGGTTTGCCTCTTGATTTTGTCAAAGATGTTTATGTGGTTACTCAACATAGAACTTACAAAAGGAGTACATATACACAATCAGTGCAACAAGTTGAAGTGCCAAAAGTGTACCTTTTGAAGATTCAGAAACACGGAAGGAAATATTATGTGTACCCTCCGCATTAAGATTATTTGGTTCTGTATTCCAGAACCAGCAACCGCTTGTGTTCACACGACTCGGGTCCATAATCTTTCCCTCTTTTCGAGGGCTATAAGAATAAGCCTGGCAAGTGCAGTCGTCGAGGCAATTTTCAATGCATTCTGATTCATTATCTGCTTTAATGAAGGGCAGAGTTGTATCATCCATGCTAATCATAGTTAAGTTTATGAATTTTTGTTTAATACTTTCATCACAGATTTTAGATGTTCTTTTGCATCCATCCTTAGGATCATCAGGTGAAATAGGTTCAAATCCTTGCAGACAACTACACGATGCTGAGTTATTATTTTCCTTGCACATCCCAAATGGCCCGCACACCTTATGAACGCTACAAGCATCTTTTGGTTCCTCCCATTCCAAAACCCATTGGTTTTTATCTTCTAGCAAAGTAAAATATTGTAACTTCCCTGAATAATTCATTACCAACCTTGAATTAGGCTCATATGCCGGAATGGTTTCGTAAGATATTGTACCATTCGTGTGCCTGTTCTTTAGTCTTGGTATGGTGATGTTTGAAAGCAAGTTGAATACATTGGTGGAAAGTTGGTTATCGTCAAAGATACTCGTTGACCTGTTCCTACTTCTCCAACGATACGTTAACTTACGCATAATACAATACCGGTTTGCATCTGATTGTAGATGAAAATCCAAGTTTCCAGGTCCTGGGTCAGTTGCACTTTTCCATGATGTCAGATTTATGTTTGAGCCCATTTTCATCCCAGGAAGAAACGTATCAGTTGGATTTTCAAAGCTTTGCCACAATATGCTTCCTGTTGCAACATTCAATAATACTGCATTTCCAGTATCAAACAACTTAAGCATTGTCCGAGGAGCTCCTTCTGCAGCACCATAATGTGGAAAAATTCAATCAGTTAAGTTTTCCATTAAAAGTGATGGTGTAATATATATCATAAACTGTCATTATCATATTGTGGACTGTCACAGTTCTTGGCCGATAATAATTATACTTGCAATGGAATAAAATGTAGGATGGTTAGAACCTTAAATCGATTGAACAAAATGTGTTTAATGATTTCAGCGGATACCATTTTGTATAGAACATAAATGGGTTAAGAGAGATTTAATATGCTAATAGATGTTATTTGATCAATCAACTATGTTTGATTACAATGAATCCTATGTGTAAATGGTTATCTGATATTCCTAAGTAATATGTTTGATTAACAATATTACTTAGGATAATAATAATAATAATAATAATAATAATAATAATAATAATAATAATAATAATAATAATAATAATAATAATAATAATAATAATAATAATAATAATAATAAACTAGTCCAGATTAGAGTGAATAGCCAAAATCGTCCCTGACGTTTTCCCACTTTTGTTAAATCTATCCAAAAAAGTTTTCTTTCCTTACTAGAACTTCCTTACTAGAACCACTGAGGTCTCCCAATGTTGCCAAATCCATCCATATTACAAACTTAGTGAAAAGTTTAAAGATGGGCATTTATGTACTTTTACCCCCTTTTATATATAACCCAAACGTTTTGCTTCTTCTTCTCCAAGTCAGGGGGTGTTTGAGCTTGCGTTTTGAAATAGACTTTTAAATTATTGCTTTTTGAAAACGGAAATAATCAGTTTTTGCTGTTTGGGGTTGAGTTTTGAAATAGATTTTTAGGCTACCAAATTGCAATAATCTAAAAGCAGCTTCACCCCTGCTTTTCCAAAACGTATAATCTATTTTTAAAAATCAATCCCAAACACCCTCTCAGTGCTAGTGACATAATTTATAATCTCTTTTGTCCAATCACAGGGTGATCTTTGAGGGAATATATCTGATTGAGCTTGGTTTGTTTGTTTGATTGGATTTAGGTACATAACACCTGAGTGTGTTCCGGTTCAATATGGTGGGCTTAGCCGGGAAAACGATCAATAATTCACCTCGAGTATCTCGGTCACTGAAGAAATCATCAAACCTTCAACCAAACATACCATTGAGGTTTTGATCACATGTTGGGGCTTTTTGTGTTAGAATTTGGTTAGAAAATCATATAAGATATGAACTTTGATCGATTTATGGATTATTTTTAATCAAAATATGGAATTAATGATGTGGGATTCTGGTAAAACAACAGTTTTGGTAAAATTTTGTTGAATAATTGTGGTAAATTTTGAATTATTCAATTGAGATATGAATTTTGACAGTTTTATGGAATTTCTGATCAAATATGGAATTTTCTCGTGATTGTGGTTGAATTTTGATGTACGATTTTGTTCAAATCTTGGGTTTTGCATGTAAAAAAAAGGGAAATCTTGCAAGATATGATTCTTTATCGATTTATTAAATTTCTTGATCAATTTCTGGATTCTCTGATGTGGGATTCCTGTGAAAAGTGTTTCTGTTCGACTTTTGTTAAACTATTTCGATCATATTTTGGTTTTTCATGTGAGGATAATCACAAAGCGGGGATAAAGTACAAAAATGTCCCTCATTGAATGTTATCTTTTAACTGAGTTTTTAATATGGATGGATTTGGCAACATGTGAGAAACCTCAGTGATTCAGTTGATAAAAAAAAATTTGTATGGATCCTGCAAAAGCGGGAAAAGAACAATGACAATTTTGGCTATTCACTCTCTAGATTATGTCTGATTTAACACCAAAGATACTCCTTACTTTTACTTTAAGGGCAATTTCACTTAATCTGTAGAACCCAACCCAGTTATAGCTGACATGTCACGTAATATAGTAATACGAGATTTTAAACATTGATATCAAAGTGCTAAACCAAATTTCAAATCTTTACGTCCTAAATCATTCACAACTAAATTTTATTAATTGCCTCTTACTACACTTTCATAATTTCTTAAATTACTCTCTTCTCACATTCCAGCGATTCCATTGAGATCCTGTTGTAGAAAGATTGAAAAATGACAAAAAGAAACATGGTTGAGCCAAATATTGCTTAGTAACCGAAAGAACAATAGCAGAATGAATATGCCAAAGGGTAACGATAACGATAGTGGCGAAGAACATCAGAGGCGATACAATTAGAATCATCAGGAGCATAACAAATGTATGCAAACTGTAACGAATCTAAAAAAAGATAACCATGTGTATGATGAATATGAGTAATTCGAAACAAATATATAGTAAAATACATGTTGCAAATAAACAAAAGTAACATACCCAATAAAGTATCATATAATATCAAGATGTTGATAGCCTAATAAAGATACATAAATAAATAATAGTAAGTACCTAGAACTAAATCAGATGCAATACATAATCATTACATGTGACTATATAGGTTGCAATTCTATGTACATATGTGAGGTGGTAGTGTGTAGGCATACAAAATTCCAAGAATTAATTCATTATACACCTCCTAAATAAACATATAGTAATCATAACTATGACCAATGTACCATTGTATACTAGAAATGGAGACGTCGTGATCTCAGCTGACCGTCACTAATGGTGCCACAATATCATTGTTGTGATACCGTGTGGATTCTCACCACATGACTCCTAAATCGCTCCCGCGTTTTGAGATATATATGAATAAGCCAGGAAATTCTAGTTTTGGAGGCATTCTTCTATGCAAGCCGTCAATTCCTTTGAGTTTCATTCTTGTGAACCAAATCCCCAGGCGGGATACATAATGCGTTAACTACAACACTGCACGGGTCGATACGCACAGAGCCTAATATACATCGTCTACGGCTAGGACTACTAGGGTATCTAATCCCATTCGCTCCCCTAGGTTTTGTCTCTAAGTGTCAGTGTCGGCCCAACATAGTGCTTTCACCATTGGTGTTCTTTCCCATCTCTACGCATTTCACCGTTCCACCGGAAATTCCCTCTCCTTACCGTACTCCAGCTTAGTAATTTCCACCGCCTATCTAGAGTTAAGCCTTGGGATTTGACAACGGACTAAAAAAGCCACCTACAGACGCTTTACGTCCAATTATTATATAATTTCAAGACCACAATGGATCTACGATAAGATCGTTTATTTACAATGGGATGGTATACAAAGTCAATAGATTTCAATGAATACAATTGGGTTTATGGCTACACGAACTGTTAAGAACGTTTCTAGATCTGGTTCAAGATGAACTACTGTAGGGATTTTATTAAAACCCTGGAATTCTAAATATGGTAAAGTAGCTCTTGGGTGGGGAACGACCCCTCTGATGGGCGTCACAATGGCTCTGTTTGCAATACTTCTATCTACTGTTTTAGAGGTTTAAAATTCTTCCGTTTTATTGGATGGAATTTCAATGAATTAGATCTATAAGAAGAATCAGATCTACAAGAATCCCCAAGTACTATCTTTTCAAAAAAAAAAAAAGAATCCTTTATTCTAGCTCATTTTTTTAGTAGTTCAACAGTGGAATTTCTTTGTTTCTGTATCTCTGGAATATGAGTATGTGACTAGCACATATATAATAGATCGATATGAACATTATGTGTTGTCCCATAATAAAACCAGTTGTTACATTCCTCTCGGCTCCTTCTTCTACTTCTTCCATAACGTGAGCTTGGAGAAGGAAGAGATAGGAGGGTCCTATGGAGAATGTGGTCAGTTCGACCACAACGACCGAATTGAATATCTTCAAGCACATACAAGCAAGGATTGAATGCTCCCCTCTACCATATTTGTACAAATAGAATAGACTATTATACAGAATGGTAAAGAGGTAGTCTATGATCATCGATCATAGAAATGATGATTGTTAAAAATTACAACACCCATCCCGCCTAAAATTCTAGGGTCAGGAAAGTCTCTTAACGGCTTCTTTTTTCTTCTCATCAGAGTTCTTTCGCCAGGGGCGGATCCAGGGGGTTTTAGGGGGTTCCCAGGAACCCTCTCGGTTTGGAAAAAAATGAAAATTTTAGTGGAAAATTTTGAAAAATTAGTGAAAATCATTGAAAAATAGTGAAAATCTACGAAAGGAACCCCCTGAAAATCCGTCCTGGATTCGCCACTGTCTTTCGCAATGACTTGCGATGGTTAGGAATAAGGGGGGAACATGCACACTTAGAGAGCGCAGTGCAACATAGATTTGTATGCTGCATTCGGGAATGATGAATTGCTCCTGAAAAGGAATCTATTGATTCTCTCCCAATTGGTTGGACCGTAGGTGCGATGATATACTTCACGGATGAGGTCTCTGGTTCAAGTCCAGGATGGCCCAGCTGCGCTAGGGAAAACAATAGAAGAAGCGTAATAATGATCAAATTATTTATGGTTTTGTTTCCACTTCTCTAGTCATTCTAGATACAATTTTAAAACATTGGATTTTCGATTATTTAAATCGCGTATCTCCACCACTTGTAGTGATTTATCATTCAATGAATGACTGAAAAATGATCTACCTAATCCAATTATAATTTTTCTTACTTTCCAGTTGTACAAAAGCGGAACATTGAAAATTGCTTACTATTTCTACCCATCCCGGAGATTTATCCTATATTCCTATAGATTAATCGAGTCAAATTCTTCCGGTAAATAACATAATTGTGGATAGGAAACTCCATTAATGGTCATCGCTCCCTTGTTTTGAGATCCAAAGATAGGCAGGGTTGTATCATCCATACTAATCATAGTTTTGTGTATGAACGTGTCATTAGTACTTTTTCCACATTTTTCAGAAGTTCTCTTGCATCCGTGCATTGGATAATCAAGTGAAACATGTTTAAATCCAGACATACACCTACAAGATGATGGGAAATTGTTTTCCTTACGCATCCCAAATGTCTCGCACACCTTATAAACATTACACTTATCTTTTGGTTCCTCCCATTCCAAATGCCATTGGTTTTTTTCTTCTAACCAACAAAATATTGCAACTTCCCTGAATGACCCATTACCAACCTTGAATTAACGTAAACCACCATGTAAGTTTCCAACGATATTATACCATTTCCTGACATGCTCTTTACTTTTTGTGTGGTGGTGTTAGAAAAAAAGTTGATCACATTGGAGGAAATTTGGTTATCATCAAAGTTATTCATTGACATCTTCCCACTTTTCTAAAGATACGTTGCTCACCTATTCAAGATAGAATATCGGGTTATATCTAGTTCAGGGTGAAATTCAAATATTCCAGATCCTGGGTCGGTTACACTTTCCATGAGATCAATTTTATGTTTGTGCCCATTGTAGGATCGTGATAATATTTGATATACTATGCGCGTATGATCGATCCAAAGGCGGAATCAATGAATTGATTGTTGGTAGAGATGTCATATGAAGTTGGAAAAGGTATGGAAATGAAAAACACACACAACACACTCAAAACTGGGCAGCACTTTGTTTCAAATGTTAGCAAAAGTTACAAATGAAAGTGCCAAGGGGATCTATTTATTGGCCCAGTTCCTACGATTGGGTCTCCCAAGCTTAGGGGCTTCTTAGGCCTGAGCTGCCCGGCGTATGGGAGTCCCATACGCCTGGTGACTTTTACAAATGAACAAAATGCCCCTAAGACCCCCAAAAGCTCTCCGCTAACGTCTAAAACATACATGCGAGATCCTATATAGATATCTAAGCTAGGGACATAGCCGTATGGTGCACTAACAAACTCCCACATTGGATCTAACTAGATATCTTCGAAACCCTGCTTCGCTACAACCATTCTCAAACTTTGTCAGCAACCACTTCGAACTTCGAGAATCAAGACTTTCAACCAATCACATCCCAAATGAAAGTTCTTGGCATGGTAGTACCTAACGATCTTTTGGAAACGACCCGCTTGATCAGCATCTTGATCTTGGCAATGAATCTGATTCAAGTACAGAGTCTTCATATCAGCTTTAGAAAGATTCACCAACCACATCGGATCATAAACTCTGATTTTCCGGTAGATCTTCGGATCATTCTTCAAAACAATTATGACTTCAATTGTGAGATAATCATATTACCAAAAGATGAATTTGTACGAGAAATCCAGCTCAATCGGAACAAGTAGGATGTTGGTCAAAATCTCTGGTGGTGTAATCTTGTGTTTTCAGACAGGCATCCTAGTAACATGATGAATCTCTTTCGACCGGTAGCTCTTCGGATACTATGGAGTCACGTACACCCACCTTGTGTTGCTCAATTTCTTGATCAGATTCTTAAACATACTCAACGTGTTGCTTGTCTTGATCGGCTTCAGTCTAGCTTGATCACGAACGTGCCAGTATCGCAAGGACTTGATTTTGTAAACATTTTCAAAATACAGAATGCCGCTCTCAAACATGATCCCTAAGTCCCACTCATAATATTACCAAACATGAGATTCCATTTCTGGTTCATCTTCTTGCTTGGACTGGCTCAGCTAGTCGTCTCAAATATACCACGCTTCACATGCCGCTTTAACCCTAACTTTTCTTTCATGGTTGGTTTTTGGTTCACATAACGGCTGAGACTTCAGATACTTTTCATCTTATTCATAATCATATTGTTTTGGGACTGGGATCTCAACATGCACATATTCATCTTCTTTAACGACATATTCAGGGTGGGTACTCTTCTTCAATTATGTCTTCAAACTCAATATCATCTAATGAATCTTCTTCATTAAACTTCTTAGAGCTGGCAGTTGGAATGACTTGTTCATACGTAATCCCGAAAACCTTAGCAACTTCTTCTCTAGACATTTTTGAAGCTATTTTACATTCCTCCAAATCCATGCATGGCTTGGTTATTGGGGGTACATCATCGTCTATGAAGAACATGTCATAGAAAGTCTGGGCCGGTCCATTCAATAGACCTGACTACTTCCATGAATATACGTTGATCTTCTTCAGTAGGACCTGGTTGGGTTGATGATTCACCCATACCAGATCCCCACTCCTATCATTTGGATCCCCACTCCTATCATTTGACTCTTTCGATCTTTTCTCTCTGAATTTGGGTGTCAGTAGTCTTTTTTTTACGATTACTGGCTCCACCATCAGGACAAGCATTTTCATCATCATCTCCAGAACCATCTTTCCCCAACTCATGATCATCACCAGAGTCATTATCGTCTTCAAGATTTTCCTCGTCATCACCATCATCACTATCACTACATGTGAGTCTTTTATGTTTGTTGAAATAACGATCAATTCCTCATTTCAGCTTCTTATTCTCTGACTCAACAATAGCAAGATGATTAATAGTTTTATCACGAGAATTTGTTAACTGTCGAACCTCTTGCTCATTTCCAGCTAGCTTGAGCATCATTGCATCAAGAGTAGCAAATAATCTTCCAGCTAGCTTGAGCATCACTTTCGATCTCATTGTTCTGATTCTGCTAACTAACGTTGGTTCTCTAAGTTCTGTGCTATTTGCATGTGTAACAGGCTCACAAGATTGTTGATTTGACTTTGGATAGATAGACCAGTAGATGTGGTTGGGATAGGTGAAATTAATAACATGAAGGGTTCTTGTTCTGTTTGATGGGGAAGTTGGAACTGTGGGACTCCAAACTCAGCGGTAAGTCTTTGCAATTATGCGTGGACTGAAAACTGAGTGGATGAAGATGCCATAAAAGCTGCAACATGACTAACTCCGTGAAGATTGCAGTTCTGGCAGTGGCTGGTTGAGAAATTAGGATTGTGGTCCAAGATATGGTTGTTGTTGCTGAGATGGTTTTGGTTTTGGATGGAGTTGTTGTAGTTGGGAGGTCAATCGTCAGTTTGCTCGCAATGCCAGTTTTTCTTTTCTTTGAATTCTTCGGCAACCGAGACATCTTTGATTCATTTACCTAATCTTTGGCTTTACATTTCAATGGTCTATCTTCTTCAAGTGCTTGTTCGATCTCCTCTATATCAACTACAAACTTCGGATCTCTCCTTTCTTCTCGCTGTTTACGCAACATCTCGCGTTCTGGTAGGGCAGCAAGTTTGCGGATCTGCTTCAACCTTTCCTCTTCTCTGATCTATTTCATAGCTTTACGAAGATTTCTCAAATCTTCATCTCCATCTGTTTCTTCACTGTCAAAATCATCTTGTGCAAGTTCAGTGACTGGGACATCTTTAGCTAATTTTTTACCAAGATCATGTCTTCTAGTCCGAGATGATTCAACTTCAATGTTTGAGGAACTAGGAGCTTAAGATGTTGGTTCCCCAGTTACTGGCATAGAGATTCCTGGCTCAGTAGTAGCAGAATGGCTGTTGTAATAAATGGGGCATCACAGGTCGGTGAAGGCCTTGAGAGATTCCCCTAAGGTCCTTGACCACCCTGTCCATCATCACCACCTTTTCTACTTTGAGGTTGACCCACCTCACTGTCCAAATCATTATCATCGTGTCTCCATTTATCATGAATTGGTGTTTCATAATTAACTCTAGAAATGTGGCCAATGATTTTCTTGAACGGAGGCTCCTCTTTCAACTTGTACGTTTTCATCTAATATAGGTTGGTGTCAGTCATATGGTTCAGTTTGATTCTGTTAGCATCAACTTTTGGCAAGTCAGGAATCTGAACATCAAAGATCATCTGCAAGAATCTCGGACTCATTAGAGACCATTTCTGATGAAACTGTTTCTCTAGTTATGTGGAACCGACTTAACCTCATATCGATGCAATGAATGAGAACATGGAGTAGATAACGGTACCGTCTTCATAGATTTGTCTTCAGTGGCATGGAAGTTTGAATAACGCCATAATATTTCAATCGCTTGAATAATCCTCGGATCAGACTAGCAGAGAACTCAATCGGGTCTTCTTCACTATCATTGAATCTCAGTGCATCTCTGAGTGATTGCTCGGTGATCACAGCTTCCCGGTTGTTGACTCGACCTATAGTCGCTATTGGAGTACAATTGCATTTGAGGCTAGCCGTCGCCCAAAATTCACTTTTATGACTTAGATACGACATATAATCAGCAGATATAGCAGAGTGAATGCTCGACCACATCAAAAAGTTGATGATGTCCACGTAATCAGTTGCATTTGGTGTATTTGGATTCAAATGAGCACATATGTTGTGGCTTAGCCCTAGTTTCAAGTCCATATATGCAAATACTCATCAAACAAACTTAAGGACACTAAAAATGGCTTAACCATGGCAAAACAATAAGAATCACCACATTGTCTGACTTACAGGCGTATGGACTCCCATACGTGTGTAACTTACACACATATGGCCCTTACCCTTAATACTGTTCAGGCGTAGGGAGGTCCATACGCCTGGCCTAATTCAAAAATCCAAGAATTTTCATTTGATCGATTTATGGTCTAATTTTGGTGCAAAGCTTCATATTGGGCCAATTATTAAACCCCAAGAACAAATTTTGATTAACAATTCGTTTTAGATGGTCTATAAGATGGTTTTATAACCGGTTTTTGCCCAAACATAAAATCGATCCAAACACACAAATTACTTGATGAAACCACAAGATTTTTGGCTCATATAGCTCACTGATTGATTCTGATGTTAAGGAAATCAATGAAAATCATGGGGTATGATAGGAATCGATGTTCATAGATCGGTCAAACAAAGTCAAGGGAAGGTTTTGTCAAGTAGGCGTATGAGAGGGTTTGAGAGAATGAAGGACCACTGTTCTATAAATACCCACTTCCCTACGTGTAGGAAAGATTAGGCGTATGAACCAACTAACCCCCACCTTTCACGCGTAAGACAAAACAACCCCTCCTGCGTCTATGTTGCACACGTAAGGCCTCATAAGAAGTTTAAACCTTTTAAAGTTTTCATTTTTGGTCCCTTATAGAATCTCTTATGTGTGCCCTTCGAAAGGTTATATTCTTACGTGTGAAACTATAGGCGTATTAACCCTAAACCCCTTTGACTTTCAAACTTTGTTCATTTTAGACCTTGAATTGCTTCATACGTGTACAATTTAGACATGTATGACCCATTACCCCTTTAACTTTGAACACTTTACATTTTCGGACCCTAAGAATTGTAATTTATGAACCTTGAATGGAATCCCCCATACGTGTGAAACCACTTATACATGTATGGCCCTTCAAAAATTCTAAAAAATTACCAAAATGCCCTTTGAGGATCAAAACATCTTTTTAATATACGAACCTTGGGTTTTAAGCTTGGGACTTGGTTTTAAACATTCAAAATTGACATAATTACCCCTAAATGTGAGGATCTTTCATCCATTGACACATTCTCCCCCTGAAACTCACAATTAGTCAACCTTTGACTTAATTGTCAGTTTCACCAATTGATGATCAGCTACTCACGCACAATTGGAACCAACAATTGTACTGAGTACTGACTATTCATACCATTTCGAATCAACTTACCTGTCCTAACGTCTGAGTTACACTACTAACCTCGGATTATGAAAAAATTGTCATTTTAGCATAAATCCATGAAGTTTCACCGGTGTTAAAATGTTCAAAACTCCACTTAGCTAGTTTTGGACTCTGACATTCTTGAAAGAAAGATAAGACAATCTTTTAAGCGAATCCAACATCAGTTCTTCAAAAATAAGATAGAAACGGAAAATCTTTTTGGAATCTGAAATTTTTTTAGGAATAAAATAAGAAATTCAAACAAAAATACAAAATGAAAATATTCACAAACAATTTATTTGCCAGTTTGTTGGGCAGAGAATCATATTAGTTTATGGACATGTCATGATAACCTTTGTTTAGTTAATTCAGATTAGGATAATCAGAAAACAAATTATTACCAATATGAGGTCCACTTAAACCTAAAAATCAAGAGTACTCACCAACACATTAGATACGGTTAATTGGTAAGATTTATACTTGCGGTCAATGGTCCCTATGCACACGACACATTTCCGTATCAGGCATTGCACAAAGCTTCATTGTAATGGGTGAGTAAGCCATGACCATCTGTTTACAAGGCATGAGATTCATTGAATCTCGTTCAGGGTGGGGCAGATATTGGAAACTATTTTTTAGGATCCTTTCCTTAGAGGGTTTATACAATCCGAGTCACCATCCCAGTGCCCAATCGCCATAAGGACTGTATTTATTTGCTTATATTACATGTGGCTGATTTAAGAAACTTGGCTTACTGGGTGTGTCCAATCCAGGACACTATCCCAGTGAACAAGAACCATAAGCGTCATCATTAGATATAGTACACTGCACAACGCACAATGGTTTACTGGTACAAATAGCTGGAGACAAAAGATGCTCGCATTCTTGAGCTAGAATTCTCTTATTTATCTATTAGAATTAGGGTTTGGCTTATGATGAATCTTTTAGCACATCTAGAACGCCTGGTCGATTCAATTGGATTTGCGGTAAATCCGAGATTCGACCGGTTGTTCCTGGATGAATAACAGGCTTAAAGACCCGAAACCTCATATTTTGGCAACCCATCAATAGAGATTTAGGTACTAAGACCATATGCCAATGAGGAGGAATAACCCCTCGACTTTACTTCATTAATGGTTATATCACTGAGCCATCTTTGAAATCATTTTCAGGCCTACAGGTGTATCAGTTGTAATACTGACTATCATTTGCATGTTAGGTTTAGGGAAATTAGACAGTCCACTTGTGTACAATCATTTCTCTTATCCACGCAGCAAAAACTCATTTTTGATTTTATGATGTTTGTGTATTTTTGAGATTTTTTTTTCAATATTTTTGGTTTTTGTTGGATTTTCAAATATTTTTGTATTTTTGATAAGAGATACAGAAAATGAAGCACTGATGTGGACTAATCTTGTATTTATTTGACACCATTTACCATAAGAAAATACTAAAAACCAGATTTGTCGAAGGCTTTCGTAAATAGGTCAGCACGTTGTTGTTCGGTGTGAATCTTAACAACATCTATCAGCTTATTTTCATAGTAGTCGCGTATGAAATGATAGCGAACATGGATGTGTTTGACCTTAGAGTGGTTAACCGGGTCCTTATTGATTGCTATAGCTGCCTCATTATCAACATAAATAGGGGTAGTAACAAATTTTAAACCGTTGTCCCGCATATGCTGTTGAATTCAAATCACCTATGAGCAGCATGATGAAGCGGCAACATACTCAGCTTCACATGTTGAAACAGTAACCGACGTCTGTTTCTTGCATTGCCAAGGCACGAGTCTGCTCCTTAGAAATTGATATCCAGCCATCGTGGACTTAGCATCGAGCTTGCATCCAGCATAGCCAGCATCACTATTGGCAGTGAAGTCAAACGTATCGTCACAAGGGTACCAAAGACCTTTGGTCGGACAACCATTCATATATCGAAAGATATTCGCTTAACGACGGTCCGATTAGAAACCATTGGCTTTGACTATCTTGCACACAGGCATATTGCAAACATGATATCGGGATGAAAGGCAGTTTGATACATGAGAGAGCTGATCATTGATCCAGAGAAGGAAGGGTCCACGTTGATACCCTTCTCATCTGGTCCAATCATATGATTGACCTGAATAGGAGTAAAAGTAGACGAAACGTCATCCATCGGGAACGAGCTCAAGATGTCAACTGCATACTTGGTATGGTGAATAAAGATTCCCATAGCACTCATCTCCCGAACTTGTTTTACATCATTTTCTCAAAGTTCCTGCATAAACGATCATTAGTAGAAACAAAAATGATATCACCTACATATACCTATACCAGTAAGAGGTCACTATCTTTCTCCAAGGTGAAGAGTGTACAATAAATGTGTCTATGGTTCAAACCTTTGAGAGATAGGGTATTGAGAGAGTGTCTTATACCAAGCTCTTGGAGCTAGAAGAAGACCATAAAGAGTCTTGTTTAATCGGTAAACTTGGTCTCTGTGTATAGGGTTTTTGAAACTTGGTGGTTGCCCCATGTACACCTCTTCCTTCACCTTTCCATACAGAAACGCGCTCTGAACATCCATTTGGTAGACTTTGAAACGCTTGTAGGAAGCAAATGCCAGAAACATGCGTATTGCCTCCAAAAGGGCCACTGGATTGTAAATATCATTGCAATCTACTCCTTTAACCTGTCGGAACCTTTGAACAACAAAGCGAGCTTTGTTTCTAATCACTATGCCTCGATCATCTTTCTTACACTTGTAAACCTACTTCGTTATGATGTTCTTCGCTCATTTGGGAAGATCGACTAGGTCCCAAGCACCTGGTTTCCTGAATTAAGGAGTTATTCCTGCGTTGCTTTGATCCACAGCTCCTCCCTTAATGCCTCGTTCATACGTCATGGTTCGGTTTGTGAGACATATAAGGAAAATGACCGTCATTCTGAGCACCAGATTCAGTTATCTTTGAACATAGAGCCGTCGCATTAGCCTGAAGTTGCCCACGTGTAAATATCCCACTTTCTGGATTACCGATAACAATTTGCAGAGGGTGTATGTCGTGGATCCTAGGTTCAAGATGTTTTGGGACAGAGAAGATGGACCAGCTACAGATGTTGTCATAATACCACTTGTACCGACAAAAATATCGTTAGTATTACCTGTGGCATTGGCATCAGAAGAATTTGTTGTATCAGCTTGGCAGATCTGAAAGTACTTGAGAGGAATCAACAAAATCATCATCATCATCATCATCATATCATCTGCACAGAAGATTCCATGAAGACTTCCTCTTCTTTAGTATTCTCGGCTACTGCAGAAGAACCGAGTTTAGAAGGAGTTGTTGCTGAAGATACTGTGATAAGGCGCACTAGTGATGAGCTAGTTGCACTCTCACATTCAAAATTCATCTTGGCTACAACTTCTTCTACTACAATACCAAGACCGAATTCCTCAACTAAACTTGCATAATCAAACATCCAGTTGGGTCCTGCACCTTTGGGGTTTAGCTGTGTATCTCTGAACGTAAAATTTATCCATTCTTTGACATATACCTTGTACGAGTATTCCAAACCCTCTTTTTGGGGGTGGCTTACCCTCCAAATTTTACATTTTCAATAATCATGGTACAAGGAGCATCGAAAGGTTCAAGGAATTCTAGATTGGGTTTGCAAAGGTTAAGAAGCTCATAATTGTTCTTCCCAAATGTCTTTAATGTTAGGACTATGTTAAGTGTATAACATGCACAGTGAACGACTTCATTCCAAAACATCACGGGAACTTAGAGTCAGCCAACATAGTCCAGGGTGCAATTCTTCCTTTGAGCAACATGGTTCTGCTGCGGGGTATAAGGCGCACTGAATTCTTGATGAATGCCTCTTTCAGAAAAGAAAGATTCCAAGCTTGGTTCTTGAACTCAGTCCCATTATCACTGCGAATTCTTCTGATTTTCAACTTATATAGAGATTCGAGCTTCGGAAGCAGAACTTGCAGATTATCGAACGTCTCACTTTTATGATTCATGCAGACAACCCAAGAGAAACGAGAATAATCATCAGCAATAACCAAATAGTATAGATCCCCAAAGTAGCTCTTCCTCTTCACTGGACCGAACAAATCCATATAAAGTCTTTCGAGTGGAGTTGACATTGAGTTGGTCATTTTATTTGGGTGAAACTTCTTCTTCTGTTTGCCTTTCTTGCAGCTGACATAGACGTTTTTGAGATGAAGGTGTTTAACCGAGACACCCTCCATGAGTCCCTTCTTGACTAAGTGATTCATTTTGCGGAGGTGGACGTGTCCATGAATCTGTGCCACATTATTGATTCGTTCTCAGTAGCCTTTGATAGAAAGCAAGTCACTTGGGCAGACTTGGTGATTGCTTGACTCATATCCAAAACATATAAATTATTCACCTTAGGAACAGACATAATCACCCATTCTTCCGGTATCACGAATCCCAGTTTCAGAATGAAACAAGCAGTGTCATTTAATATCACTGAAAATTTTTATCACATATCTGCGACACACTCAGCAGATTATGATTAATTCGTTTCACATAATTGATGTTGTTGAAACTCACTATCCCATTTTACGTACATCCTTCCTTCGTGATGTATCCCTATTTATTTTTAGCAAAAGTAACATACCCTCCATTGATTTTCTTGATATTGTATAGGAGAGATAAGTCGCCTGTCATTTTCCCGAATGCCCCATTATCAACAATCCACAGACTGCTAATAGGCCCTTTGGTGAAACCTTGCACGAACAATCAAAGATTAGTTGGGAAGGGGAACCCAAGCCTTTACAGTCTTGGGTTGTCCATTGGCATCAAGCATTAGAACCTCTATCCAGCTACCTGATGTTGCTGGAGTAGCATTAACAACAACAAGACTCTTTTATGGCTTGCTTGTACTGTAGGAACTCTTAGATTTAGATTCATTCACCTTTAGTCTCCAAATTTGTTCATGCTTAGCCTTTGGAGGTTTTGGCTTGACAAATTTGACTTTGTCTTAGACTGACCTTTATGGCTAGCCAGTTGGTTTGCCTGAGCGATAGCCTTATACATACTCTTAGGTTCCCCCTTAGGTGATGAAGCCTTTGGGTTTACCTTGGGAGTGTAGACCTTGGTGGGTTTAATTGGTGCACACTCATCAACTTTTTGTTTCCCTTTGTCCTGTATAGGATTCACCTTAGCATCTTGCTTTGGTGATTAAGGGGTTTGTTGACTGAGGATCTAAAGTTCGAATCAGTGGGTTCCCTACGAGGTCTCAAGTAAGGACAATTTGACACAACGTGTCCGACCTCTTGACATTAAAAGAATGTTCTCCATTCATTTTGGTTGTGAGATAATTGATTTGACTGCCTGGGAACATGTTCCGCAGCCTTGCAACTAGAACTTTTAGTGTTAGAGGAACTAGCCTCATGATCTTAGTGCAAACTTCCTTTGATCTTGTTATTGAAAATGGGTGACATTGGAAGTATACTTAAAATGTTACACCTGATCAACTCCAGTTGACTTAACAAACACTACTGGCTATGGTGTGGGACCAAGCCTGCTCTTGTAGCCTTTCTGAAGGAATCCAAGGATATCCTTGTGTTTTGGATAAGGAGGAATCCTTGGTTTCCTTGATGGAACCGATGGTGGCTGTCTCACTTCACTTGCTTGACCACCCTGACTGTTGGTTTATTGGTTTTTGCACTGGTGTTGCAGATTCATTTGAATTATTTGCATATTCATTTGACAATTTTTGTTCAATTTCTTTACTAATTGCAGACTTAAAAACTTTTGTGATTATCCGCATTTTCGGTTGGAAATTTCTTGTCAGAATAAACTTTAGTGGAGTCTCTAACCATGTAGTACAGACCAGAGTCAGTAAATGACACCTCACTATCCTCATCAGAATCAGGATCACACACAATGTGATTCTCTAGTGGGATCCTGTTCTTGTGACCATGCCATAGTTTACTGTCCTCCTCATCAGTCACCTCATCATCATTTTCAATTAAACAGTAGTTGACATCTTTAACAACTTCTGTTTTCTTGATTTCAGTCTGGTCAACAACAAGAGGTGTTGTGACCTGAAACTGAGTGATTTCGATCTCATCTGAATGATTTGGGTCCTGATGGGTCTTTATGGTGACCTCCTAGATCATTTCGGGCATGTGCAAATGGCTGAACGTGTCAAAATTAAAACATGGAAAACTTAAAACGGGTTAGAATGGGTTGTTCTGAAACTAAAAAAGGCTTAGAATCGGTTGCAGTGAAGCTGAAAAGGGTTGGAACTGCTATCATTGATGTTCTGAAACTACGAAAGGGTTCCGGCCGCCACCCCATTGCCACTGCCACTACCACCACAAGCTTCCTACTGTCGCCCCGATACCTGCCACCACTACTTACCATATGCAGCACTTGATTTTAGAGAGATAGGGTTATCTTATTTTTCCACTGCTTTTGGTGTTTGATGTTATAGAGAGAGAAACCACCTCTTTAATTTGAAAGAACTTTATGTAGGGAGTGAGAAACTAATAATATTGTATATTTCTACAATATGTTTCGTCGGAGTACAAATTTGTTGTACCATATATATTTCTTTTAATTTGAAAGAACTTTATGTAATTTATGTATGGAGAGAGAGTGAGAAACACCGACAAAGTGATAATGCACCATTATTGTATGTTTCTACCATATATTTGATAGAAGTACAAATTTGTTATACCATATGTATCTTTTGTTTATTTATTATTGTAACATCATTTTATAATATAATTTAATATTTCAATTTTAAAACGACTTGTATCTGTTCCAACCTAAAAACCTATTTTGACCTGAACTCACAGAAAGTTAGTTGATGTAATGGTTATTGGCTCGTTATAAAATAATGCATGTCAACAATAAATTTTTTGTTTACTTAATGCTGTTTAACCCGACCTGACCCAAAACCGATTTTGACCTGGACTCTTTATGACCCGAACCAACACGAACCATTTTTCCAATTGACCCATTTTGACCCGAACTTGTTTTGACCCACCACTCGACCCGACCCTATCCTCCGGTTTTGCCAGGTGTGTTTGTGACATAATATTTTTATTACCGTTTGGTATTTGTGGTAGGTTTGACAAATTATTAGTTTACTTGGATTGGTATATATTTTGATAATATGCATATTATAATGAAATTATGGGTTTTGTAATTAGAGATTCTGCAAAAGAAAAATATTGCTTTTGAAATTCTATAAAAAAATTGGTGTATATATAAATCCAGGGTAAATTGGTAATTCTACATAATTTTTTTAGATAAAAAAATTAGGACACGCAAAATGAACATCATAAATTTGTGTCATAAAGGTATGTCGTAAACGTCTGTAAAAAAAGATAGTTATAAAAGCGTGTCAAAAAGGATAGTCATAAGCGCGTGTCATAAATAGATGACATGCAAATTTGTGTCATGTTAAATTTATGACACCACCATAGCGTCATCAACGACACTCTTTTCATTTCATTAGCACCATTTTATGACAAGCATTGTGTATCAAGAAATGTGTGTTTCCACTAGTCGGAGTAGACTCATTTGTTTAGTTCTGCCATGTCAATGTATTTAACGAATTCTCTTGTCATGTGAATGTTTAATGTCATAATGTTTTCGGAGTCAGCTATACACTGCGTAGCAAACTCCCTTGATAACAAAATACTTAACAGCCTAGAAACACTTATTATTTTTCTAAAACACCATCCTAGAAACACTTATCATTTTTCTAAAACACCTAGAAATAAAAAAAGTCATGACTCGTCAACAAACTTACAACTAGTGGAGTAGACCAACCATAATGTGGCCATTTTACTCACGCAGTTCCTACGTGACCTTGTCTGCGGACCACATGACTCGTCCGATAATAATTTTTAATGGGGTTTGTAAATATTGTGGGAAGCGTGGGTTTTTTTTATAGAGGCTTGTAAGATGAGACGTTGAGCTGGTGGCTTGTTTGGGTTTTGGTGGTTAGTACATAGCAAGAACCAAATACGAGTTATGAATGTGACAACGTGCTATAATCCACATAATTTTATGAAGATGATTAAGTTGTGCCATATTACCTAAGGTTGTTGAGAAGTAACAGGTTGCATCTTTGTTTAGCACCTTAAAGTTACCATCTTCTGCAACGGTAACAACTCCCGTGGAATCCAGCACTGGTTTGTCACGATTAGCGACCCACACAACAGTCTTTGGATCCATTGTATACCATATCCCCACATATCGTCTTACTTCAGATGTATTCCCATGTGGAAAGAAGCCCATTCGAAACTTCATCTTCGCAGATTCTAAATAACTGTGACCATCATTGATGAAGTCCCCCATTGTGATAGTGTCTTTAGCTGAACAACAGTAGCAATAACAACACACCATAAAGGTATAGAAAGAGATGATATGGCTATTGGTGGTTGATGAAATCATGGTATTTAATTTGCACTATAAGTTGTAACGTTTGAAGTAGCTTGGGTGTGTTGATGATGATAAGTGGTGTATATTTCTTTTCAGTTAAATAATAAAGGGATTGCTGACCGTCTTGTGAGCCGTGTACTTCAGTTCTTGCAGACTAATAATTAGCTTAGATAATCTCGTACCAAAAAACGACATATTTGTGTCGGAATTTTTTTCTTACTTCCTTTTTTTTTAACAAAAAAGGATAAATTACATAATCACAGGCAAACGGGTAAAAACTATGCCGCCACCCCTTTTAAAATAGCGAACTGAACCTACTAAAGATAAACCCTTGCCCTTAGTGGGTCGAAATTTCGTGAACGACCCGTTTATGTCTAGAAAGGAAACAAATGGCTTTCTGGTGCCAAAGAGTCAAACATATCAAAGGCTACGGGGACAAAAACATATTGATTATCCTCATAGGCTTTGGCATGCTTCTCAACCTTCTTGGACTCTGCTTTCTGCATCGTCTGCCGACCAGAAACCTAGAATCTCAGAAACCAACGAGAGGGGATACACCAGTAAGGTCTACACAAGCGTGTTTCCCACCTGCCTAGCCGAACACGAGCAAATTTGTTGGTCGTAGAGTAGATCTCCCCTCGGTCGGGTCCGTCAGGAAATTAAATGTGGTTTCCTTCTTCGCCATTATCCATGCCAGCCCGAGTATGCCCCATATAAGACATCCCGAACAAGGTCATGGCAACTCCTTGCAGTGAACCGCGTGTTCCCCAAATTTATATAAGCAAGCCATACGAAAACTAGGCAAGTTTCATCGTCTGGGAACATAGGGATCTTTAAGCGATATTTAAGAATCGCCCTATATTCAACTGCTAGGATACGTTGGCTCAGCCTTTCGATAGGAATGACAGTCATGAAATCTTGGGTGTGGGGTCCTTGCAAGCATTCCATCACCCTTTCTAGCGAGGAGATAGACCAAAATCATTCTCCCATGTTCTGTGTAATTTTACTAAACGGGGAATTTGCCAAAGTTTTCTGGGTCTTTGGTGGGGTGGTGTCCTTGTTAGTGAAACCGCCAAGATCAAGATCCGGGAGAGAGTCGCGCATGCATCTTAGAGCATGTGCGTAATCTGGGTCAAGACCATTGACTCCACTGTTCCATAGGATGTGGTCCTGCAACTTTCAAGACTAGGCTCTGAAAGCCACGAAAGCTTAAACGGTGACATCCCAAGTTAAAAGAAGCCCTAGACCTCCCATGCGCATTGGTAGCGACGCCAACTGCCACCGGAGGTCGCCAAAAAATGCCCCCCGCACCACTATATCTTCAATAGCTTCCTGAAGCCCATTGATAAACTATGATATCGCCTACTCCATCATGGAAGGTTGACATGTCCATAACCCAAACAAAAGCTCAGCCACCCCATGCAGGACCAGTGCACAAGTCACTAATAAACCCAACATCCCAACTAACAGCTCCTCTGAGGTGTTTCACTCCTTTATCCGGCCTCCTGATCCCCTGTGGGAAAAGCCCGTCTTTGACCTTCACCCATTGCATGACGGCCAAAAACTTCAGTTTTATGAAATATTGAGCTAGAGCCCCAAAGATGGTCCCTCTGACCTGATTATGTCTAGTCCTTTAGCTACCTTTGTTGTGTCCCCAATAATAGTTCTGTCATCCAAGCTTCAATAGCGTGGTTAAGGGAGCCGAGGTAATAAACTCTGTTAGAACCTTAGTGCACAACGCCCCCCCCCCCCCCCCCCGCAACAGATTAACCACCTCAGCTCGCAAGCCATCCCTCCAACAAGAAGCCCCTTTTGGAAAGGATTTAACACACCCAAACATGCAATGTGCGTCAACTGTACCGGTGGTGGCACAACGGGGTGTTTATCAATAAGAGCCTTCATGGTAGAATCCCTAGAGGTGCAACCCTTGAGGAGAACAACACCTTAATTGCAGCCATGAAATGACCATCACTAACCTTTTGGAGGCACTTCTTAATGTTGGTATTCAATGAAGATAATCTTTCTCCCTCATCACCTCCCTTAATATTGGCCCCCTCCCCACGTTTTGGAAGCGGGAAGGAACTAAATCAGCAAAACCCATGCCCATCCTTCCATATCACAAGTGCTTTTTGAATGCTACTACGCTGCAATGACTTTCTATTTCCAGGCCTGCGCTCATCCCTAGTAGAAGGCCAGACTACCTAAAGGGTACAACGGGGTAATAGAAAGAGATTGACCCAATTTTCGACGGACCCTGGTGAAGCCACCACTTTACGCAAGGCACGTGTCAACGCATGAGCAAACGCCAAACGGAAACTAGGAGGAATGCTTTTAACAGTTTGAATAGGAAGAGATATAACCTGCTCAAGGAGGGCAACATCTCCTTTTACCCTCTGACGTGGTCTGGTTTCATACTCCACTGCAAAATTTCTTGGTCTATGAATCCCCACAACGTAGTCCCTAGAATCTTCGGGCCCAAAAAAATGTACGTCAATACTAACATCGTCAATACAGGTAGAATAACGTAAATGTCCATCATTACGTTTTTCTTTTTTTGGTGAATGATAAGAGTCCATGTGTTATTCACACTGTAATTCATATATTAAAACTAACATTAGTTATATATACAACGTGAGTATAAACGTAACGAAAGGTACAATTATATAGAAACATAATATATTGTGGACATTCTTTTTGTTATAACTACACATTATATTATTTTATTCTAACGGTCAAAACAAATAAACAAAACTAAAAAAAATTACATATACTTCAGAAGTTCAGATGTTAAGTTGGGCAGTTTTATTTATCAGTTGATTACGTCTATCAACTACATACAAACATATACTATGTACAAATACATTATGAAACAGCTGAATATAAAGACACAAATAAAAAATCCAAGATAAGAAACTAATAAGCTTAACATCAGCAGTTTTTTTTAACAGTCGAATACGTTGAACAATTTACATACAAACATATATGCAAAACAAACATTATATTAAACAATGACAATCTTATGACATAATGTTAATTGTAAACGTACAAGGTTGAGTTTGGGTTACATATATAGAAAATTGACATAGAAACATATACTGAAACCAGATTTATTGATTAAGTCAATAAAAAGTTAAGATTTTAAGTATTGTTAGCCTCAATAAACAGTAAAATCAGAAAAAATGCAAATAAATACATATTATTCTGTTAACGAAACTATAATTTACAACAACATATAACTAATGTGTATATTGTATATAATATAAAATCATTACAAAACATACCGATCACAACAATTGTATCAAGTTAAATGTGAAAGAAACGTGAACTCGATTATAGCAAGTAAATATTTGTAACGTAACAAATATTAATACCAGGCAATTAAATTACAAAATAAAAAAAAAAGGATAACATAACATACCTATTAACCATGTAACATTATTAAAACACCCGGGTTAAGCAACACACAAAATATTTCAATGCTATTAAAAATATGAACTTACGAAGATATACTTAAATAGTAAGTTATACATGCAGTTAATTAACTATGACCGAAATACTTGGACAAGTTATTGAGAACGTGGGTATATATCTAATAACCTCTGAATTTGCACACAAACTTCACCATTTTTAAAAAAAAAAACATTATAAAAAATACAACAAAGTCCATTATATCGTGAATGACATTTTTAAGCCATATTGTATTAAATATTTAGTTAAATATAATACAGTTATCTTTTATGATCAGTAAATGCTCAACCTCAAATATTTAACTTATGTAGCACAAGTATATATGAGAGCCAAAAAGGTAAACGATAAAAATAGTTAAGAGTTTTTCAAATGTTTTAACATATATAGACAACATATAATCTGCAAGTCTATATATAAAATATATAATGTAAACCATCTATTTATAAACAAATTAAACGTACATGGGCTACATTAAAACTAATACTATAATATTACAAAACGTTGTTGTATTGGAGGAGGTTGTACACACAATGAACAAAAAATAATATAATACTAAACATTGAATAGCAAGGCCGGTGGGAAACCTATAATGCAACTTCTGAATACCAAACAACGTCTGCTGATTAAACTCATCAAAATGCTCGTTAAGGTCTTTGAAAAGTGGTAGTTATAATAATCCGTGTTGTGTTACGATTTAGTAGGTTGTTATTATAAAAAAAAGTAAAAAAAAAGAAAGAAACAAAGAAACAAAATAAAAAAACAAACAATTAATAAAAGAAAAGTAAGGAATATACAAAAACAACTGATATGATATACAATGTATTGATTATATGAAATAACTACTGACTAAAATAACAATCAGAAGTTACAAATGTGTTTGTTAAACTATTATCATCAGTTGTTTCATAGTACTGAAGTAAAAAATATAATACCGATGAACAAATTTGCTTCATCAGCAGTTTTGACAAAAAGGTTATATAGAGGCATTTTCCCATTTCAAAAGTTTCACATAGGCAGTTATAAACTTCAATAAGAACATAACCTTTACCTGTAACATCGATTACACGTCATGTTGGGAATTGCCATAAAAAACAACCATGATGCACTACATAAGATGCATTTAATAAATAACTGATTAATATACAATGAACTCCTATTTACTGATACAATGATTTATAAGTTATAACTGAAATCAAATTAGTACATAAATTCAAATTACCATATTTGGCATTGCTATAAAGAACACCAATGCTGGCCTGCATATAATATCCAATCAATAAATGATTTATAAATATAAATTAAAAGCAAATTAGCTACTACATTGAAATATAAGATATAAACTGACATAAAATTAGCATATAAATTCGAATTACCATGTTTGGAATTGCTATACATAACACCAATGCTGGCCTGCATATAATATCCATATAATAAATAACTGATCAATATATAATGAAAGCAAATTAGCTGCTACATTGAAATATAACATATCTACTAAATAAATATACAAATTAATAATGAAAACTTGTAATCCAAATAAGTAATAGCTTGGATGATAGATGTCCATGCTAAACATACAACGGAGCTATGAACGATTGCTTGTTTGAAGGGGGTGATGTAGGATATGTCTAAACAATCAACCTGCCATTTTATAGGTGCCAAGTCGCTTTGAGGACATTTACAACTGCTTATATCGTGCAAGAGCGTATGAGAGAGAGCGAAAAATACTGAAGATTAAAACCGCAAGGGCAAAAAGCATAACCGCCAAATTTCAGGACTGTCAACGGCTGAGATTAAATCTTAGGGAAGTTATTGGCAGTTGAGATGAGTTAGGATGGTCAGGATTAAAAGTTGAGGGTGGTTTTCAGTGGTTAATGTTACGCGGTCTATATATATCATAATAAGAATCCTATATATAAAAAAGAAAAATTAATTCAATCAATAATTAGTTGTTCATTATCCAGCCTTAGTGGTGGAGTGGTGGAGTGGCCTTTTGTTCACTTATGTGATCAAGGGTTCGATCCCCACTTCCAACATTTGTGGTTGGATATTTTGTCAAGTGATGGTTGCGCCTACTCTCTTCGGAGGGGTCGGGTTCGATTCTGATGGCCCCCCGGTTTTCTACTACCGTACATTTACTCCAGATAGGCTTGCCTCTTGTGGAGAGTGCAACATGTGTCAAGTGGCAGGTGGTGGGAAATTTTTCGGGTGGAAGCCTTAGTGCCCCTTATGCGCAGCCTCGACTCGCTTGTGGGCCGGCCACTCTCGCGTCAGCGTGGACCCGCTTAAGACAACATAGTCTGACAGTTGTAAAGTGGCTAGCGGATCCCCTTCTGGGAGGTTATGATAAACTCTGCCACAACATAGAAAATCACCTTTCAAAAAAATAAATAATTAGTTGTTCATTGATGTTTATAATAATCACATGTTGCTCTCTAAGTTATGTTTAGTGTATGACAAAATCCTTTTACATAATTAGATATTAAGATCGAGTGTGTAGTACTCATTCTGGGGATCCCCTTCTGGAGGTTATGATAAACTCTGCCACAACATAGAAAATCACCTTTAAAAAAAAATAAATAATTAGTTGTTCATTGATGTTTATAATAATCACATGTTGCTCTGTAAGTTATGTTTAGTGTATGCCAAAATCCTTTTACATAATTAGATATTAAGATCGAGTGTGTAGTACTCATTCTGTTAGTTTTTGTCATTTTAAACATCGACTGATTCCAGCATTACATACAATATACAAGGTTTAATGTAATGTATTATTAATAATAAACTATTGCTATATAGTGTGATTAAAGTAACATTGATATTCCAATAAATGTTACAAGAGAAACGCATGTGTTATTTTTTAAGAATATTAGGGGATTGGTCATTCATGATACTTAACAATAGTACTGAATATTAACTATAGTGTCGTAATTATATATTTTGTAATAAGTGGCTAAAAATCCTACATCATTACTTCATTAGGTTGTATCATAATGATTTCGTTTTATTTGATGACATGTTACATAATAAAAACTTTATGTATTCAATTTGTTTGTAAGTTATCAATTTTAAAGAGTATATCAATATAACCAAAGTTGTCGTATAACATCTTCTCAACTGATGTTATACGATGAAAATATTATTTACACATATTGAAGGAAAAAACTATTTCCAATGTCAAATTTGAAGAATGCTCCTGAAGGAGTAATGTTATTAAAGAAATATATAATGTTTAAACAACCACCATGAAAGTTGTGCGGTTATCCATTCCCTGAAATGAATGTAATGATACTTTAATAAGTGTAAATGTCGTAATCATGTAACATAACTGTCAAAATGGTTGAGGAAATAGTATTTATACTTATTTTGAAAATGAAATAAGGCATGTTACTAATATGATGACATGAAATGATCATTTTAAAGATCATCATGCTGATAATAAGATCAACCATGTTAATATTGAAATCGACCACCATAAGTGGTACTCAAAGGAACTGCTTATACGAGAATAAAATATGCGAAACTTGTTATAAACAAGATTATTTGAAATATTGATAATTGTTCTCTCGCATTTCCTATAGTGTATTAGACAAACACAAGGGCAACTAAAAGCATAGATCACCATAACCCGAATTTTATAGATCATAAGTATTTAATGATTGGCATGACCGGTTAGACTATACCGAGTCAATGGTGATGTGAAATGTATATAAGAACTTGAAGATTCATCATGATAGTTATACATGTAATGTTTGCTCTCAAGGGAATTTTAATTACTTACCAACCAAGTTGGGTGTAAATAACAATAAATTCTAGAAATGCTAAAAGGATATATCCAATATACCATTTATTGTTTTAAATTGATGCATTGTCTCAATTGTTATCAAATTCGTAACCTGAAATTTGCGTGACTTTTTGCTTAACTAATAAAATAACAAGTGCGGATTCCAGACTATCTATTAATTTTGATAAAAGTTGTGATCTTGATTCCCATTTGAGTAATGATTATTGGAATAAAAGTTAAATTACATGTGAAAAGTGTTGGTACAAGATATACTTTTGTTGAAAACAATGATGAAATGTCTATAATTGATTGCAAAGCAATCATAATAACAAAAATTCATGTCCTTGGTGGGTTCATGTGATTGTACATTCACATCATGCTAATAATTTATAATATTTCCTCCCTGTTATAATTGGTTTTAGGCCGGAACCAAATACTTTCAATCTATATTTTTTTGGTTGTGCGGTATATGTAATTGCAATTATTCCACCACAATGCATAAAGATGTGACTTCGATCAACTGCGATTACATGTTAATATTAAATGTGGGATTCGTTTATGGCGTAATTAATTGATTTTCATTTTAACAAATCAATATTTCCAAGATGAGGGGGAGACAAAAAGCAGTTCAAAAAGATGAAATGAATTATGACTTGATATCAAATTAACAAGTGTGCACTAGAAGTACAAACGATAATTCATTTAAAAGAATTAATAACTTGATTAACAGACGTATTCACTGACCTAAAAATAGGGACTAGCTAAGTCACACATACCAACTACTAGTGATCCAATTTATATTAGTGTCCTAAAAGGACAACCATACATTGGTGATGAGTCTATAGCACGCCTGAAGCGCGGTAGACTAGTCGGTTCAAATAATAAAATTCTTTGAAAATGGAACAGGTAATGAAAATGGTCAAGTCGAGGTATAGTAAGAGGTCTCTTGATGGGACATTAGACATGATGGTTTCAGAAGAACCTCTGGTAAAGTAAAGAGATATCAGTAAATTATATCATGTCTAGAAATATATGGAATCGAAACAAATCCACGTCAACCATAATTTTGTATAAATATAGCGCTTGAAATAAAGAAAATGATGAGGATCACGAACTAATATCTGCCGGTCAATTAATTGTGAAATTTGTAATAGTTAGCCAAAATTGAAAGAAGCAAGTGAGGCAGAATTGAAACCTCTCACTAATCTAGAGGTTTTGGACAAGTGATCCATACAACTAAAGTTGTAAAATATATTAGATACAAATGAGACTTTTGCGGAGAATCGTAGTGGGAAATGTGACATTATGCAATATAAGGCCCAATTGGTGACACACATATTTTCATAAAGACTCGTAAGTAATTATGAAGAGACTTTTCTCCAGCGGTGGATACAACATTTTTTTTCTAGTCTGGTAATACAAGAGAAAATTTATATGCGTGTAATTGATATTATGATATCCTAAATATATGATAATGAATTTTACAAGGAATTCCTAAACGATTTAAGTTTCCAAAATCATGTAAAGCAAGTTCTCGATAACAATGTAATTGTTATATACAAATTTGGATCCAAATAAATCATATTTGTTGTATGGATTGATAAATTAAATATAATAGGAACTCATGATGAGTTCTCTGCACCAATTTAGTGCGTAAAATCAATCACTTTAAGGTTGTAATTCCTATGGATTAATAACCATAGGGTGAGTGTGATATCTCAATAAAGTATGAAAGTAAAATAATTGTTAACGAGTTCTTTTATGAAGTTATGTGGTAAAGTGTATTTTTAAAAAACATATGAACCAAGGCATTGAATTACATATGAACTAAGGATCTCTCCTGGCCACGGCCGATATGGGATTTGCCTAGGGTGTCACATCCACTCCCTGTTAGAGTCTCATCGTCCCTGATGAGGTTGTACCCACCATCCCGAGTGGCACAAGAGTGCATATGTACTCTAATGCCTCTTAAATCACCAATGCGTTCTAGGGCTTAATGTTAGTGGATGAGAAGATAACTCCACAGTTAAGCATCCTCAGGTGGAAGTAGTACCAGGATGGGTGACCTCCTGGGAAGTCTCGACTAGGGCAACCAAACAGCAAATCCGTGAGCTCTGGATGGGATACCTATCAGGGCAAAGCGGACAATACTGGTGGTGAGAGGGGTTGAATGTTACAGATGGTATCAGAGCCTTAGTTTAAGGGATTTAGGTACTTGTAGTAGTATCTAGACTTAAACTAGAATTCTTAAGCCAAGTAGGATCATATATCTCGGTAGTCGGGTGCCAGTATGCGATGATAGAATGCGATAGGTATGCCGGACTTTGTATGATTAAGAGACCATATGGTAGTTGGGAGTATCATGGTATGTATTATACATTACTTTCATACCTGGTCAGTATGAAGGTTAATGAATGGCACTACTATGATCTCGCAAACATCATATTGTACTGAAATCATCAGGAAATAGGCAAGAAGATAAGAATGCGACTAGACTTCAAAATTATGCCACATGGTCTGGTTGTGGGAGCATATTTTAATGGAGCATGCCAACAGATATTGTATAGGGTAAATATAGATGAATATGCATGTAATCGACTTAGAAGTTAAAACGAATTCTATGTCCCCACCTGCTAACGAGTATAAAGCTGAACAAGACTCGAAGTCGATCTAGAAATAATATGTAGTATAAGTAAGAAAAGCATTTGATGCCAATCTTTCCTTTAAACTAGCTAAGATGCAAAACCGCCTTAAGAGTTTGCTTTAGTGACAAAAAGAAACCTTTAGAAAAGATTTATAGTGTATATTGAGTTTAAGTGTAGAAGGACTTTCAGTGTCAAACGTTGGTAGTTCAATGGTTAGGCGGAACCCTTTATAAAATTAAGAATGGAACGTAGTACCAGAGACGGTCTTCAATATATGCCATTATTAGGAAAGGCGACAACATATTCCCCATGTCAACTTTAAGCATTGGATGAACTACCTAACCTGTAATCCAAAGTTAGTTGCGATATTCTTCACATTCAGGAATATAAAACAAAAGAACAACAATGGATCATGTATAGTATGGATAAGATGAAAAAGATTCGCTACAAACAAATAGGTATGCTAGGAACTTAGATCAAGAAAGTAATTATTGAAGAACTCAGGAGTCAATATTGTTTCTTCATTCAAGTACAATAAAGTTGTGTCATGAATTAAGGAATAATTATTAGTGGCCTAGCATAAGCAAAGACATCACCCGATATGTAAAAAAAAAAAAAAATCTTACATGCTTGTAAGTGGATATTGGACATCAGAAACTCGATAGTGAAATACAACCATATAAGATGTACAAGCTCATGAACTTGATAATGAAGTTGCAAGCAAACACTAGAATACACCATGTCACATACATTGTAACGAATAGATTAAGAAAGAGCATTATGACCTTGCTATTAACTGAATAAACTCCTTAAAGGAAATGGAGGTATAACAGTTATGGCCACAAGGAAAAAAAATTATTCATGGTGTAAGTCATGTAGAATAGAAATAAATATATTCTTAGAATAACAGGTTTCGAGGACGAAATGTATTTTAAGGTGGGTAGAATGTAACAACCCGAATCTTGAGGAAAACTTGATTAGAAAAAAAAAACAAGTACGCAAGCCATGAAACTAAATTATTAGGTAAACCTCTACATATTTCTGTGTTGGAAGCCATAGCAACCGACACCCTGAACATTGATAATAACTAGTGGCAATGCCCGCACGTTGCTGCGGGTAAAAATTCCTTATTTTTTTGGGGTCTCGCAGATGGATTGTTATAGCATGTTCAACCCGCAAGTTGCGGCGGGCATGTGACAGACGTTTGATTAGTATCTATTTTTTTTACGTTACCAGTGTGGTATTGTCACATGATATTGAAAGCGAACAAGAAAACCGAAAAGATAAAATAATAACATGATCAGAACCATATCTTCATTTCATTTACTAAAAAAAAAATTCAATAATGACACCTAAAAGATGAAGATGCAACATATAATTGGACATGAATAGATTACAAAAAAATATTCAATAATGACGATTAATTGAAAAATAGGCAATTTGATCATCTGAATGTAAAGAAGCAAGATTTCAACCAATCTTATAGCAGCATGGTAATATTAATCAATCTCAAAACCGAAAATCTTCAATGGAAATGTGTTTTAGACATTTGACAGAAAACTAAAACAACAGCATGCTCCATTTACAAGCATTCAGAGGATTCTGATGAAAGACTATGAATCACATATTCAGACATAAAACTAAGTGGTAAGGATTAAGATGCTGACCTGTTTCAATATAAACTAATTAATTGTCAAAATTTGCCCCCTTATCTGGACCAAAATAAACCAACTGTTGAGATCCTAAAGTTAAGTTTTGTGGTAAGTTAGTGTTGACATATGCAAGTATACCTTGTCTTATTATAAATGTAATATAATTCATGAGTTTATACTATAATCAACAATATAATTTGTAATGTGTGCTAAAATGAATTATCATTAAAGCAACAATGAATTATCGGTTTCAAGATCATTGATCATGAAAGAGAGGAAAGAGTTAGCATTACTCATTTGTATAATTACCATTAAAGAATGTACACAAGGGTATAAAGGGAAGAATGATGGAAAAGATTAGGGATTTACATATGAGACCTTTTTCATGCCATCTTAAAATGATGGTAAAATTACTTTTCTAGACATATCTCCTCCTTAATAAGGTAACATAGATAGTTACTAATGTAGGAAACATTAAATTTATATATCATATGTTGTTAAATGAGTAAACGACCAGCCAACTCACTATTAGAAATATGATATATCTAGACGAACGTCTACTATTTTAGAAGATTGGTTAATAGAAGCAATAAAATATAATATATTTAAACCTGCTCTGTTTTTAATTAAACTTGGGTCAAAGCGTTAAGAAAAAAATATGCCCGTTCTAATGACATATTCCTAATTTTATAGAACTCTATATTCTAAAAGTCTTAAGAGAAAAACAAGTAAAGCAGCGGAATTATTTATAACAATATAATAATAATAATAATATTAATAAATTTAAAACGTAAAACATGAATGTATGTTTATATGAAACATGTGTATGTGTCTGTAGCTATATCAATAATACATGTCTTTGGTGTTGCATGAGTCACTCTTCAAATCTTAGGTGCTGTTTTTTTTTTTCAGAGGTAAAATGTCCGCAGTCTGTAGACCACATCTGCAGACATCTGTAGAAGAAGAGGTGGACCAAATGTTTACAGTCTGCAAAGAGAAGAGTGTTTGTCTTTTAACCTCTGCAGTGTAACCTAAAATCATAACCCACAATAACCGAGACCCCCTTATCGTGATCCAACACCCTCTGTTGTCACCCGAAAAGATAACCCACCAAAAACAACATATAAGGTGATGAGTGATCAGTGATCCACCACATTTCACGAGAATATTATATGTTTTAACTACAATAATAATATTAATTTATACTCCATCCGTCCTATTAGAAGTGTCTTAGTTTGAAAAACACAAAGTTTTAGGCACAATTAAATGATTGCTTTTTTATTTGCCAAATGACAATAATACCCTTCTCATATGTGGGTCCATCATATTAATTTGTTTATTTTAGTTTGTTTTTAAGGGTAAATTTGGAAGTTGGCTAATAATTTTTTAAAGTGGACACATGAAATGGGACAAATAAAAAAAGTAATATGGACACTTCTAATGGGACGGAGGGAGTATATAACAGCTGAAGCATTCATTATTTCCACAGTATTGACCTTATGTCCTTATGATTCTCTCTCTATTGGCTCATTCTTCAAACTCTATGTCTAGCAACACTCTCTCTCACATTTCGTTCAAGAAAAAATTGGTGAATCGTTCAAGAAAAATGTTGAATCGATGGGTGTTTGGTGCAATCGGTTGTGAAATGTTTATGATTTGTTCACGAAATATGTTGAATCGATGGGTGTTTGGTGCAATACGTTGTTGGTCACTAGCAATAGAAGAAAGCATAGACAGTAGCAGCGGCGGCGAAGGGTACAGAGACGGCGTCAGAGGGGTAGAAGGTGGTGAAGGGGGATGATGGTCTAGGGTACTCAATTAGGCCAAGCCCAATAGCCCAAGAAGCCAAAATCATTAAATATAATATTGGGTCAAGCCCAAAAAGGAAGCCCATTAAGGCTTTAACCCATCCCACTCTATAAATAGAAGGGCAAACCATGTCATACAACTCAGATTGGTCTAAACACAAGACCTCTCTCACTCTCTCTCTCTCTAAACACTCTCTCTAGAGTTATTCTCTAATAATGTTTTCAGCAGCGGCAGGCTGAAGCCTTCAAGCCTTCGAGTTGCTGCTATACATTCTTAGCAATCCACAACCATGTTGATTCCACAACCAAGCTGGCTCCAATAGCCACTACATGTGGAATCACGCTATGTTACTCGCAGGTCTCAGACTTCATCGGCTTACGTGGATGGTCCTTAGTTGTAACTTGGGATCAAGAGCTCCTTTCTTCAACATCATACTCTTATTTTTTATCTTTTCTTAAGTTAACCAATAATAACAACATTCTGACTTTGGGTTGATCCCAAATTAGAATCATAACAACTAAAATATCAAAACTCTTGAACCTCCCATCTACGTTTACAACGTAAAGGGACACCACGACCTGCGTTTGGTTAACTGAAACCCTTTAACCCTTTTACCCCTTCTGACGAGTAATTTCATGCTGCTGATCCAACACCTTAAGCAGCAGACGAAGTCAAAAGCTTGACGACCTTGGAACGTTCAGACCTTATCCAAATCTATATTTGTTGAAGCAACAAGTTGGTGCCCACCATGGGGCCGTGCTACTAAGAACATAAACTCTTTGTAGTTCGGCTCCGTCGATCTATTTTCTATGTTCTTTTTATATTTGGAGAGAACGATTTCGAAAAAGTCACTTCTGTATCTCCTATTATGCTCCTAAAAAAGATATCACATCTACACTAAAACTCCTATTATAGGCTCCAAACACACTTTTGCTATCCAACATATTCCATGACTTACATGAGAAATGGAATAAATATGAGCCGTTAAGTAAATAGGAGATGTACAAAGTTGTTTATGCACTATGTTCATGACTCACTAAAAAATATTATATATATTTTTTAAAGAGTTTTCACTTTATGTCAAAGTAAAGTATCTGAACATGTCAAAACTACACAAGAATTCATAAAAAAAATCAATCAAAAACAACTTTTGATAATAGTTCAAATCAACTTTTTCTGAGTATTAGTATTTTTTCATAAAGTATGTCAGAAAAAGTAAAAGCAAATATTTGTTTTCATAAAGTAAGCATTGTTTTCTAGATCCGTGCATAATTTTATGTTTCAAATGGCTACTTTATAAATAAAAGTCATACAATACATAAAAATTTAACAAAGGACTACTGTGTCATACGTATGCTTCTATATTGCATCGGTCACTTTAAGTTTGACCAAATTACTTTGGAGCTCGTAAGGGTTATCCCATGAATCCAACCTTAATAATGTCAAAGAAAACATATAAACAAAGGTGATATTTCTTACTGACCTTCTTATGTGAACGAATGCACAAGATGTAAATGTGCATCTAAAATAAACGAACAAACAAGTGGGCAAAGAAAAATCATATTACAATCATCTTTCTTAATCATGAACATATTTTGGCAAATAAAAAAGGAAAATCATAATCGACTGATTAATCGACATATGTTTGTCATTTATCTTTGATCATTTTTTTTACCACTTTTTGAAAGTCAAAGATTCTTGACAACAAAGAAATATTTTCCGTGTATATTCATACATGTATGCATAAAGTACAAATATTTATAGATAAATACAGAGTAAAATTTCTACCCATTATTTATAAATAAATGCATACACTCTACCCAATACTCTTTAAATTTTCTAGAGACTTCATACTAAGTCACTCATCTTGGAAAAATACATTTACACAAAAAAGACAAAAATACATGCTTTTATCCAATGGACAAAAGCATGGAACCCTTTTACCTTACTGTGTACAGAGCATCTTTCAGCTTTTCAGACTAGGTTTATAGGTCTACTATACACGGAAGCTTTTCAGCTTTTAAGCTATTATTCACTGCAACTCTATACATTACTGTTCATAACAGCTTTATAGCTTAGTGTACCTACTGCAACCTTTTAAGGTTTTAAGCTACTCTTCAACCTAGGTGCATAGGATAACGTGTACTACAAGCATTTAACCTTTTCAGCTTTTAAGATATTAGTCACTACATCCACATAACATTTTTATGTTGCTAACCACTACAACTCTTCAACTTACAGAGTCTTGTGGCCTTTTAGGCTATGCTCATCAGAATTTCACAAGATTTTTAGGTTGCCACTTATCAAAGCCTTTAAGCCCCTCAGGCTACTACTCGTCGAAGCCTTTAAGCCTTTTAGGCTACATTCAGCAAAAATTTCACAGAACTTGGAGGCTATTGCTCATCAAAGCCTTTAAGCCTTTCCGGCTACTGCTCATCGAAGCCTTCAAGCCTTTTAGGCTTCGCTCATCAAAAATTACACAGAACTTTTAGGCTACCGACCATCAAAGCCTTCAAGCGTTTTAGGCTACTACTCACCAAAGCCTTTAAGTCTTTCAGACTACTGACCATCGAAGCCTTAAATCCTTTCAGGTTATTGCTCATCGAAGCCTTCAAGCCTTTTAGGCTACGGTTCTCTAAAGTCTTCCAACCTTTCAGGCTATTGCTCACAAAGCTTTAAAGTCATTTCGGCTACTATCCATGGAAGCTTTAAAGCCTTCCAAGCTACTATTCCCTAAAGCTTGATAACCTTTTAGGCTATTCACATTGAAGCTCTAAAGCCAATTGAGCTATTGCCCACTAAAGGTTCACATAAAGCTTTTGATAAAATTTTGTAAATTAAAACTTTTGATCTAATTAAGCCATTCATTATCAAAAGTATTAAAGCCTTTCATGCTACTAACCATAAATACTTCACAGCCTTTTAGGCTAGTATTCAAAAAGGTGTTAAAAGCCTTTTTAGGCTACTTCTCATAGAAGCTTTACATCACTTTAAGCCGCTATTTCCTAAAGCTTTACAACCTTTTAGTAATTAATAACACAAAACTAAATCATATGTGCATGCTTTTTCTGACAACCCATGGGGGTTAAACAAAAAGTGAGTGTTATCAAAAGTCAAAAGAGAATAGCCCTATAGTCTTTTAGCTTTTCAGACTAGACATAAAGACCTAGTTATTTCACTGCTCGTTGAAGCTTTAAAGCCTTTTGGGTTACTATTTATCAAACCTTTACAGCCTTTTAGGCTAGGGAATTCATTAAAGCTTTATAGCTTTTCAGACCACTATGCGTTGAAGCTTCACAATAATTTAGCTTCACGGCGTTCAAATTGATTATTCATGAAGCTTTGCTATTACTTAGATCAGCTTCAACTTCTAACAGCTTCAAAAGTTACAACCATTTATACTAACGACCAAGTCAAAACAACGTTCCTTACCAATAGCCACAAATACAGTTATGATGCAAACATTGTACCATTTTTTTAAGGCTAACATAAGGAAACGTCAAAATAAACATATGGTTCAACACATCAACCTATGGATCTTTAAATCGCCAACGTTGCAAGCTTTCAACCAAGTTTTTATTCTATGAACGACCTCATAGATCCGAAATAAAAGCAACTTCAATCAAGGAGTTATACACATCCTGCAAGCAAAAGAATCAAATAACACTTTGATATCAGTCAGAATCACTCATCACCATGTCATGACTACTTCTGACTGGGGGGTTGGTGGCTCGTGTGGACAAACCTACATTTAAAAGAAGTTGTGAAGCAAAGAAGCAAAATAGTTACACATGTCAACTTATTTACTCAAATGCTGAGATGCCTTCAAGCATCTTACCATAGCAAAGAAACACGATAACTCAAAACAACAGCCTAGCTACTTTCTTTCGCGGAAGTTCAGAAGCTTAAAGGCTTACTATATTGGGTCAACATTATTCAAGGAAAGGCGAACCCCTTATCAAGACTAACCTTGTGTTCAAACAACCTAATGTCTCAATGGGATACGCATGCCACCTAAAGCATATGCTTTTCTCCCCTTGAAAAGATAAACAACTCAAGGAAGGAAAAGCCTCTCCATGCCAACAAGGTCACTTCAAAGGAATGAAAGAAAAGATCGTTACGTACACAAATCAACACCTCCCATATATCCTCCTTTAACACCACCTTAGCTACAATGTGTGAACAAAGTTAGAATCGTTCATCCAAGAGGTTATAAACCTCAAAGGTCCTTACAAACTCTAACCATGTAAACACAAGAGGTTTTAAGCTTTGTAGGTTCTCACAAACTGTAACCTCAGAAGCATAGAAGGTTTAAACCTCACAGGTCTCCATAAGCGATGACATTCAATGCTTAGAAGGTTTAAGCCTCACAGGTCTCCATAAGCCATGACCTCCAATGCTTAGAAGGTTTAAGCCTCACAGGTCTTCCTTAGCCATAACCTCCAATGCTTAGAAGGTTATGGACTTCAAGGTTATCAACCCGGAAGCCAGGAAGATTATAAGCTTCACAACGTATCACCTCTTGTTGACTACGAAAGCTCGAAAACAAGTCAAACTCGTTACCAACGCACGTCTAATACCTCAAGGATGATAAAAGTAAAAATATGTCACATGTTCATGATAACATTAAAAGAACCTCAAAATCTAAAATGCTTTAACTACGACAAGCTTAAAAGCTTATAAGCTTCAAATACAACAACTGAAGTTTAGAAATTTGGAAGTTTCAGATACAACAACTGAAGCTTACAAGCTTAAAAGCTATACAATAAGCATAGGAGGACAAAAAAGCTATACATGTCATGACTTCTGCTCTAAAGCTGAAACGGATACAAGCATCTTGCTAATATGCAACATCTTATAAATCCTTGAACAAAAACCAAGATTAGAACAAGGCATACGCTCTCCTCCAGTATGAACACTACCTCTTGCAATTTAAAAAAGCAAAAGAAGAACTTAAATAAAGGAAGAAGCTATCAAACTAGCTATAAACAAAAGTGTCCTTGTAACAAACAAGTTCTATTCTAAGAGCTCCCAACTAGGCGAACCGCCTATGATAATACTTGTCTTCTACTAAGGCTCTAGCATGAACAAAACATACACCAACATAGATTATCCAAAGCAACCTGCTCAATCGCCGAAGCTCTTGCTAAAACATCAACGCTTCTCACTCACACTAAGCGCAAATGCCTACCCGAAAAAATCTCTACCAAAAGAATGTTACCCAAGCTAAACATGAATACGAAGTCTGAAGCTTCTAAGCCTTCAACCATCTTTGGAGATTTAGCAACTACAAAGACTACAAAGTCAAGACAAGCTAACCTAAACCAACCTGAGAAGCATGTCAACACTTAAGCAACTCACGGAATCGTGAAAAATGCAAAACAAGATGGGGATACATAAGAACAAATTAGTAATCATCAATCTAACTTGGTAACACCAAGAACCACAATCGCTAATTTATTGAATACACCTAAGGCTACAAAATAGACATAGAAAAAAGGATCAAGCCCCATATAAGCATAAAACCAGAAACATTGAAGCATCATGCTATACATAAAAGAAGATTAAAGACGAATCAAACCGCAATGCTAAGACGTTGAAGCTGTTGGCAAAATAACAAAGCAAGCTACTTAGCAACCAAAGTAGATTTGTTAAAACACCAACACCTTGCTAAAGCACTTTGATACAACACATAAGAGTCTTCCTAAAAGACAACTTACAAAAACAAAACCTTGGAAAGCTTGGCCCAAAATAGGATGAACGACACGTTGTGCTCAAAGCTCACAATGGTGGATCCTACGAGCTTAATTGACCAAGAAGGAAAGAAAGTCCCAAAACATTGGGACGAGATCACCTTAAAACGTTCAATGTAACCACAAATGGCCAAGAGATTTTTACCACTTCTTGGTGTAAACATTTAATTATCATATGAATGAATCATAGTATTCTCTATCAAGATTTGTCTTTCTATCCTATAATCAGGTTGAGAACCTAGCAAGAAACTCCATGGCAAGGGCCATGTAAGGGGATGAGCTCCCAGGCCACATCGCTCAATAGGTTCAAGGGTTGAATGGACCTATATAAGGGGTGAGTTCCTAGATCAATCCAACTCCATGAGACCTACAAAGCTTTTTCTTTACATGTCTCATAGACGGGTTTGAGCAGCCTACACCAATTGTTCCTTAAGTTTTTAAACAAACTTAAGAAAAACCAAAGAACACTAAGTAGTGTACATAGGATAGGTGGCGACTTGTTTCCCTAGACTACCTTAAGGATAGGTGACTGCAGCACTTAACCTTTTAAGGTGCTATCGGTAAAACATTCCCCAACAAATACAAAGACAAAACATGCAAGCATCATCCAAACATGCAAACATGCAAGCATCCAAACATGCAAACATGCGAACACACACAATCACAAAGATAAACTAAGGTACAATTCAAAAGTGAAACAATCTCACAAGGCCATACACAAAACAAAATATATGAAAGCTAACATAAATGGCCATGATCGGCAGTCATAACATGTCAAGCCTAACGGCTTGAAAGGTTCATAATACCACAACCACATGTTAATGCCATACAAGGCTAACACCAAATGCAACCCTACAAGGTTTCCCGAACAACGCGACGAGTGATATTTTACCAAAATGGTGCTAAACGTTCTCGTGTCGAACTTCATCCATTATCACAAAGAAATATTGCGCAACTAATGCAAAAAGAAACAAAGCAATAGATTTGGACACTTAGTCATGTCAACAAAAGAAGCTCAACTTCATACAAACGAAGCTTATAGACATGCTCTATATATCAAGCATTGAGCGAAGGAAGCTCATATCAACCTTCGAACGAAAGAAGCTTACAAGCATAAATCATACGTCAAGTTCCGCATCAAAGAAGCTCGGTAGCAAGGTCATACACCCAACTTCCTATGAACAAAAGCTCGTGAATAAAAATCAAAAGCGAATGAAGAAATTCGCTATTTAACCTTGTTTGCTTCTGTCTACTTGATTCCATCGCTTGCATCATAAGAAATAATTTATCACAAAACTTTGATAGCACAACGAATTAGGCTAGTGATGGATTTCACCCATAAGCTAAAAGGATGAAATCCACAAGCTTTTCAGTTATCAAGCCAAGCCACTTTGCTTAAAGGATGAAATCTATATGCTTTAGTCAACAAAAACAATAACTTTGCTTAAAGCCTTCAAAGCTCAGAACACATACAAGCTTTTTATCAAGTCAGGTCACAGCAAGTCAACCTTCAAGGCAATATACTTCACCTTCATGTGCAAGAAGCCTTCCTTCGTACACATGCAACTTTCCTTCTGTCATATGAAGCTCATTTGCTATCTTGCTTAGAAATCGACCACTCGGTCAATATATTAATCCACTATATATCGGATTAACTTCCCGACATTTGTTAAAAAACGTGACTTGCTAAAAACCTCTGTAAGTGCACCTAGCTACAATCATTTAGTGATACTTAGCTACTTTGTTGATGCTTACAAGCATTTAAACTGCCATAGTCATTTGATAAATGAACCATCTTCTAAAGGCTTGTGCCCCAAAATAAAGATATTTCCAAAAAGTATTTTACAAAATTATGGGAATATCGTCCAAAGGAGCATACATGTGGGATATAGATGGTTTTAATCACACAACTCGAAATAACTTCGCCAATACAACAAACAAGATTAGATAATTAAGCTCAAAAGGCAAAAACTTAAAAGGCCAATAGTCGATATGCTAAAGCTAATACAGGCTAACAAGGAAAGAAGCAAGTAATGGAGAAATATCCAGCTCCATAGCTTCCATCCAAATAAGGGCTTACAAAGCTGCAAAGCTTATCAGCTTAAATCCTTATAAGCTTTCAAGCTCATCAGCTGCTTCCACCAAACTAAGAGCTTATCAGCTTAAATGCCAATAAGCTTTCAAGCTCATCAGCCCAAACCCCCTAATAAGCTTTCAAGATCATCAACTTAAACAAGTTTCAAATTTTATCGGTTTAAACCCTAACACGTTCCAAAACTCAGTATGCTAAGGTATGATTGTTGATATTTATCCTACTTACACCAAGGTATCTACAAATGAACACTCACCAAAACAACAAAAGTTGGAAGAAAGCGCAAAGATAATGAGTAGTTTGAGTCTAGTATAATGTACATGCATATATACATTAAACTAGACTGTGGGGCTGATGGTGTAGGGTACTCAATTGGGCCAAGCCCAATAGCCCAAGAAGCCAAAATCATTAAATATAATATTGGGTCAAGCCCAAGCCCAACAAGGAAGCCCATTAGGGTTTTAACCCATCCCACTCTATAAATAGAAGGGCAAACCATGCCATACAACTCAGATTGGTCTAAACACAAGACCTCTCTCACTCTCTCTCTCTCTCTCTTTAAACACTCTCTCTAGAGTTATTCTCTAATAATGTTTTCAGCAGCAGCAGGCTGAAGCCTTCAAGCCTCCGAGCTGCTGCTATACATTCTTAGCAATCCACAACCATGTTGATTCCACAACCAAGCTGGCTCCAATAGCCACTACATCTGGAATCACGCTATGTTACTCGTAGGTCTCAGCCTTCATCGGCTTACGTGGATGGTCCTTAGTTGTAACATAGGATCAAGAGCTCCTTTCTTCAACATCATACTCTTATTTTTTATCTTTTCTTAAGTTAACCAATAATAACAAACATTCCGACTTTGGGTTGATCCCAAATCAGAATCATAACAACTAAAATATCAAAACTCTTGAATCTCCCATCTACTTTTACAACGTAGAGGGACACCACGACCTGCGTTTGGTTAACCGAAACCCTTTAACCCTTTTACCCCTTCTGACGAGTTATTTCATGCTGTTGATCCAACCCCTTAAGCAGCAGACGAAGTCAGAAGCTTGATGACCTTGGAACGTTCAAACCTTCTCTAGATCTATATTTGTTGTAGCAACAGGGGAGGAGGCGGTGGAGGGGGGGAGGCAGAAGAATGGAGAGGAGGGAGGATGGTGGAAGAAAAAGGAGAGGAGGAGGAGGAGGAAGAGGAGAAGGCTGAAGGAGATAAAGAAGAAGAGGAGGAAGGAGAGGCTATTGAAGAAGGGGAGAAGAGGTGAGAAGACTTTGAACCAAGCCTGCACCAAGAAGAGCAAATAAGAGGTCTGGAACAGCTTTTTTAACAAAAGGTCTTCTGAAAAACAAACATGCTGCAGACCCAAATCTACGCATGGCCTGCGCCGTGCGGATAGAAGAGGTCAGGAAGAGCTTAAAAAACACCCCATTAATAACTAAGATTCGTATATAACACCCTAGATATTTTTCCATAAAAGAAAATAATATCAAACAAATAAAATGAAAGGAACGATAGGAAAGAGCCGGTCAAGATTAAAGTTTATAAATAGATCACTGAAGTTCATCAAATTCAATACAGAATTGCTAACACTTTTCGCATGAAAGCAGGTATGTAACTATTAGGTAATTAATTCATAAATTTAATATATTAGCATAATATTAGAAGAGAAATTTAAGGTCTTAACCCAAGTAGTTGTTCGGTAACCTAAAACTAAATTAGGCATGGACAGATCATCCACGCTTAAACTAGGTAGGGTTACCCAAAGTAGACCACGATAATGACTAGCTAATACCTGCTCCTTATTTAACTAGATTCTAAGGCGGTTGTGGTCCTGATCGGGAAACATAGTTTGGATTGATTACAGTGAATACCAATAGAGCCAAGGTGAGTTTCTTTGAACTGTTTGTAAAATAGGATGTGTTGTTCTTTTTTAACTGGTAATAATTATAGAATCGACTATGCTTAGCATCTGTGATATGTGGCAATGATTGATAGGATGATTGAGGGCTGATTGTATGTATCTGATTTAGTCAGTAGAGTTTGTATACATAGCCTAGTTATGTGAGCATACTGTGCTTACTCTGTTCTAATCTGTTTGCCATGGATATATCTGCTTGATGTTATAGTCGATGAACCTGTGATTTGAATACTATTATGTTTATGAACTCACCAGCGTTATGCTGAGTCCCAAATATTTTTCAGGCACCAGCATTGTGCTGAGTCCCAAATATTTTTAGGGCACACATCCTAGGTGCTCGTTGGTTGTAGGTTTGATGATAAGAAGTCCGGAATGTATCTGGAACGGCTACGAGAGCTAACGAAGAGACTGGCATATAAATAGATAAAGACATATGTAATAGATTATGTTGTTGTACAAATCTTGGCTTTTAATATAAAATAAGATAAAGACTTTTGCTGTGTAGAACTCTGTATATTAATGATCCAAAACGCGATACCTTGTGGGATCCATTTTTGGTTGTGGGCCCATTACCCACAGGCAGGACCCTGGATTCGGGTGTTACAGACTACATGAGGTTAATTTCTAAATTAATTTTGGGCAGGTATTTCTAAGCTTGTCATGCTAGTTTTAAATGATAATTATATTCGCAAGTTACACACGCACATACATATATATACTTACATGCATACATACATATACTGTCACACCACACCTAGGCGGAAACACGGGATGCAACCACGAATGGTTTTCAAGCACAAGATTCAAGCAAACATTCATATTCATTTAATAGCAAAAGTACCAAACATGTTCAACGACAACAACCATCACAAAATACAGTCTAAAACCCATCAAGGGATCAAAAGTTTTGAAAACACCAAAAGTGATTGTCGTGAATGAATGCCCAAACATATCCCAAGTTCCATCCATAGCTTAGTTACCTGAAAACATGAATAAAAACTTTGTCAACAAAAGTTGGTGACATTCACAGGTTTTGAAGTAGATGAAAATGTTAAGTTTAATGAAATCCTTGAATTACCCGTCATTGTCTAGCTAAGATCAATGATAATAAACGTTCATGATCCCATAACCAAACCTTGACAAGTGGTGCCTCGCACATCACACAATAAAGACAATGTATCATCATAAAAGAAATGCAAGCACTCTTATGTCGTATGTATCCGGGTTAGAGCGACTAACCAAGAGTGGGGGTGTCAACCCAATAGATCTATTCATGCATTTCTAGGCTAAGTCCATAGCTAATGGTTACGCTATACTATTACACGAGGGCTTAGTGAGTACTCTAAACATATTGTCTCATGTATACCGGTCTGCTAGGAATTCATTCTAAAAACAAGTAAACAATGCATGCTTTTCCCCAAAAATAAAACAGTAAAAAGGGGCCATGAAACTCATCTCAAGTCCACGTGTAGTCTAGCAAGAATGTATGTCTGATAACTAGGAATCCCGACCTACACGTCCTATATACATACATAGACATTTTAGGTTTATTGAAAAGGTCCATAGTACTCGTGATTCACCCAATCTCTCGTGATATGTTGGTTTAGCTACTTTGGTGACTTTTATACTTTCCAACATTATACGAAAATAGTTGTTTTATATTGTGAAAAACCTTGTCTTATAACACATGTTATTATTTATTAAACACATGTTTACTACTTGGTACAAACTATTTCTGTTATCTTTTGATCAATAAAAGATCTTATGTTCATGTATGTCACACCCTCAATTTCCACGTGCGGGATTTTACCGCGAGGCGCGTGACACACCAGGATCTCAGTCAACAATCACAGCAAACATTCAACAAACATGCATTCATATATATATATATATATATATAGGGAAAGGTTAAAATGAAAACCACCCTTTCATGCAAGAACCATGGGAACCATTTCTATCCATTGATCTTACTTGATCTAATGGTTAATATCATGACACATGGGTTTTTGTGATTTTTTGCCCACTTGCATTTTATTGTATAAGATAATATTAAAATATTATTGAGGGGTAATATTGTCTTCTTACACCACTCTCTCTCTCCTCTTTTTTCCTTCCCTACTTGGCCCCACCTGTCACATTATCCCACAAAGTCAATTCATCTTCTATCTCAAAAATTCAAATCATCTTTCCATCCAGAAACTAGTTGCTTTTATTTTATTTTTATTGTTTAATTCATTTTTTACAACACAGATCATTCGAAAAAAAAATGTATGTGTAAATATCATTTACACTAGTGTAAAACACCCAAATATATTTATAATTTTGAGGTTAAATAAAAAAAACAAATGACATAATCCATTTACATCAGTGTATAAAAATTACGATTACATTTACATAAGTGAAAAAAAACATAACTGTACCCGCCTTGCTAGCACGACGCGACCCCTCCCCCCGTTGCGCATTTGCCAACACTACCTTGCGCACTTGTAGGCGCATTGGCAGCACCAAATTGCCAACACCACACTGCGCACCGGTAGGTCGCTGGCGACCGTAGCCTTTTCAACCCCTAATGCTTAAGTCTGTTGTCGCATCGCCAAGACCACATTGCGCACCAGTGTGGTGCAAGCTTCGTGAATAGCCAGCTGCCCTCCTTTCTGAAAAAATGGGAAAATAAATCGTTACACCAGTGTATTGGCACAAAAAGTTTAACGTTTTCTAAAAAAAGTGCAGGATAGCAATGTTAAGACATGGGGGCTTCTTTCTTTACAACAGTGTAAGAAGGTTTTATGTAGGTTGTATGTTGTATTAAAAAATAATTCAGGATAGTAATGTTAAAACAGGGGGTCTTACACCAATGTAAAAAGCACACTTAGGTGACAAATTTTAAACATGGATACCATAAAATAACATGCAACATAACGCTGTCAAACATACCCCCCACCAATGACCCTCTATCAGTGTAAAACACTATTTATTTTACAACAAAAACAAACCATTTCTTTTTACACCAGTGTAAAAACCCTAATAGCAACATCATTTGCTATTAATCAAGAATCATAAACTAACATACAAATTGTCTTTTTACTCTTATATGAAAAAAACCCTATTATTTTACAACAAAAACAAATCATTTCTTTTACACCAGTGTAAAACCCCCATTAGCAACATCGTTTGCTATTATCATAACCAAGTGTGTGTGAACCTTCTATGCTTTATATAAGGAATCAAAGGTCAACACAAACCTGCTGTCCAAACGTGTAGTTTGGGATTAGAGATCCACTCCATGATTCGAATCGGTAGACTTTTATTAAAAATAGCGCTGTGCACATCATACACTCTCGTACCTGCGTTATCACCAGCTGTGCGTGCGCGAAAACACCGCTGTGCACATCATGCACTACCCTAGAAGGTGGATCGTCACGCATACCACCTCTAAGTTTGCTAACATGCACCTACACCATCAAAACGTACAAAACGTAACACTTTCAAAAACATACCCACACATCGATGTAAAAATTTTCATCTATGTAAATCTGTAACACATCAAAGCTTGCACATAAAAATCCCAGAATAAAAGAGTTTTACACCAGTGTATAATCATGTCATATGTTTATATATAATCATGTCATATGTTTACTAATCTGTAGGTCTTTTATTTTTTTTACTAATCTATAGGTCAGTTCATTAACTCCTTCACCAGATCAACTATACAAGATAAGTAAAAGAGTTTTACACTAGTGTTACCAAAAGCACCATCATCGGACCACCATCGAACCAACTACAAAACCAACAGATCTGTAACACATCAAAGTTTGTACATAATCTTCTCAAAGTAAAAGAGTTTTAGACTAGTGTTACCAAAAACACATTTGAACAAAAAAGAAAACAGATCCAGCTTCACCAAACATAAATTACTCGTTTTTTTAAATCACAACTTTTTACAATGTTTTTTTTTTCAAAAATCACAAATATAAATTACTCTTTTTTTTTCCAAAAAAAAACGTATTGGACTAGATCTGTTCCATTACATCCCCATATTTTCAGAAACAACATTTTTTTTTTCCAAAATAAGAAACTTTTTTTTATCATCATCCATATTTTCATCTAAATTCCACTAAACCCAATATACAAATAACCCCTAAACTAAACTACCAACATAACTATTAACAGAAAATAATAATAATAATAATAATAATAATAATAATAATAATAATAATAATAACAAAAAACAAAAATAACATAAAAAATAATAACAGAAATAATAATAATAACAGAAAAAAATAATAGTAATAACAATAATAATAATAATAAATAACAAATAATAATAGCAATAATAATAATAATAATTAAAAAAAAAACTTACCGGCAAAACCCACCGGTCGTCTTCCTTCGTCGCCCCACCATGAACCACCATCATCTTCCTCCGTCGTCTTCCTCCGTCGTCGTCCTCCCCCTCTGTTCTCCTGCACCCACCGTCTTCATCATCACCGCCGCCCCACCACGAACCTTGTCGTCCTCCCCCTTCAACTCCCTGGTCTAACGCTGCAACCCCATCAACAACCGTCGTCCTCCCCCCTTCAGATCTGAAAACAGATCCTAAAGAACACCCATCTTCGTCGAACAAACCACCTGAAACCACCCCTAAAACAAACCACCGTCGCCTTTGTAGAGAGAGAGAGAAAGAGATGTGAGAGAGAAAGCTGTTTCATCATCGTTTCATCATCTTGTTCGACATCTGTTCATCTTGTTTCTATCAGATCTTTGACTCTTTATTGTTACTACTATTATTATTATTATTATTATTCTTGAGTGTTTGAATAGAGAGAGAGAGAAGAGAGAGAAGGGAGATAATCTGATTGTGTGAGAAGAGAGAGAAGAGAGACTTATATATGAAAGGGGAAGAGAGAGAGAGTAGGGGTGGGTGTGGGTAGGGTGGGGTTGGGTTATTGATTAATTAATACTTAATGTGCAATTCCTATACTACCCTCTCCTAATACAAACAAACCATGACATGTGGCACCACCCTATTGGTTCAGACGGTTCTTTAGTTCTTGCATGAAATGGTGGTTTCTAATAGAACCTAATCCTATCCTATATATATATATATATATATTAAAACCAAAATATCATGCTTTGAGCCGTAAACCAGCAGCGGAAGCATTTCTTGTTTACAACCAAAAGACATATTAAAGTTTACAAAACATTGTTTTAATACGTTTCAAAATCCTAGACGCTGTGCGGGACTCCGTGCGCCTAGTCCATTGACTGCTACCTTAGCGACCTGAGAAAACATGCCAAAAATGTCAACATATAATGCTGGTGAGTTCACAGGTTTTCTTTCATAAATGAGTTTTATAAGTTCCAAAGATCATATCCGTTACTACTTGGTTATGAGAACGTTAGCTAGACGTTAAGTGTTTTTACTACTACGGTTGGGAACCATTACTAAACACATACAAGAAGATGAAACCAGCCCAGACTGACTGGGCTACCGATGCCTCGGTAACCCGAATGTTAAGGACAATATGCACCCGCCCGGCCCTGCCGTCGAGTGGGGCTTGTGAGGCCCAATAGATCTATCCACATTTCCCCCCGTTGTGCATCCCCGCACATTCATGGTTTCCCCCTGGGACTTTCCGAAAAAGCCGTATAGTAACATAAAGTAACCACAGTATAACATGATCTTTAATGAAGGAGTAGTAGCATGTTTCTCCCCTGAAGGCAAAACAATAAAAGCGGGGCTCTGACACTCACCTTAGGTTGCGTTACTTGAAAATAGTTAAGTATTTATGCTATGATAGCCCCAAATAGCGGCGACCTATCATAAGATATGTATAAGTATCCGGACTAATAACCCGCAGGTTAACTAGTCCCCGAATGTCCAGACCATAACCATAGACGTTTGAAAAACACCTTTGACTGTTAAACCGATTGTGCCAGACCAGACTCGACATCCCATTGGTGACCCGACATTCCATGTGTTAGCTAAATGCAAGATATCATGCAACATATGAAGTTAAACACTTAACACGCGCATGAGTTCACCTAGTCTAGCATAACGCACAAGTAAAGCACAACTGAGTCCGAACACGTGTTACCAAGTCATATAGCATGTCCCGGGGTTCCTATCATGTTCCTAGGTGTCCAATCATGCTTCGGGATGCCGAAATACGCTTACAGCAAAAGTACACGCGATTAGGAATTTAACATGCAATTAGGAAAAGTCAACTGGTGATTAGGGTTGGTCAACAGGCGATTGGGGGAGGTAATCGCCTACCTTATCAGGTGATTAGGGGCCTAATCGCCCCCTAAGGTTCCTAATCGCCTACCTCATCAGGCGATTAGGATTCCTAATCGCCTGCTGAATCCTAATCGCCTGCTGCAGCTGCACGACACATTTTCGCGTGTTTAACCCTCCAAATCAGATCCGAAACATGCAAAAACACCCAATATCAAACCTAAACCATTTACCAACCCATTCCAAGCAAAAACCCCCAATTTATCACTGATCTATCATCCTTTGTGCAATTATTTCCAAAAATAGCAAAGTACCATGTTTCATTAACTAACCTTTTATTTCCTTAAATGGAAACATTCAGATTTCATCACTTACAAGCTTGCAAATCAACATTTCTCCGTTATAACACCTTCCTAGTGTAAATCCTAGCAACATTCAATCATTAATCATACCATAATCATCCTAGATCTTCAAGAATCATCCAAATGGGTCAAAATACACATTTTCATCAAAACACAACAACAATAGCTCAAACTCTTAGATAATCATCCTAATAACTCCTACATAACAAAAGTACAACCATTTCATGGAAACATTCATGTTATAATCACCAAGAAGATCAACATATGCATGCAAACTTTACATATAGCAAGTATTATGGTGTAGACTTGTTTTAGAACTCTTTTCAAAGGGTTTTAAAGACACAAACTTAGCAAAACAAGGTCTGGACTTTTGGGGAATCAAAACAACAACTTTACAAAGGTTATAGATGAAGAACACACCTTGATTTTATCAAAGAAGGGTGTGTAAGCTTGGAATGGTGATTTTTGTAGCAAAACAAGTTCCAGAGGTGTTCTAGGGTGTGTGGGTGGCTTAGGATCAGTTAGGGTTGCACTAATGGTGTTTGGGGAGTTAAGGGTTGTATTTATAGGTGTTTTGACTCATGCAGAGCAGTGCAGGCGCTTAGCAGCAGTTAGCAGGCGATTAGGAGTCCTAATCGCCTGTCTATTGGCGATTAGGGGCTCCAATCGCCCCCTAACCTTCCCAATTGCCTATAGTATAGGCGATTAGGCACCCATCTGGGTCCTAATCGCCTACAGTATCCCAGAATGAGTTTTCGGCGCGTTAAACACTATTTTAACACATATAAACACGTATTAACATACCAACAAGTCACGTAATGATTATAAACACATAATGCATGATAACTTAACACATTGACATCCGTTCACCAATTCCCGGGACTCGAGACTTGCGTGTGTGCGTTAAACCCGGTGATTCCACGAATCACCAATCCTTGTTCACATGGTTATGGACCGACCCCGATGATCCCGCGGATCATCGTAATGACTCCCGATGATTCCCTAGAATCATCATAACGACTCGACTGATCTAGTTAAGTATGTAATAAGTATGACTCGCTAAGGTAGACTTGCTAGTTTAGTCAACGTTACTAACCTGAGTTTGCCGGGTGTCACATCATCCCCCTGTTGAAAGGATTTTCGTCCCGAAAATTGCCCAAGGCCAAAAGGAAGAGACGAAAGAGAAGAAAAAATTTTCCGGTTGCCACAATGTATATATGCATACTCATGTACATCTATACTCATGTATACCCACGTGTATATACATATATGTATACTTTATATGTGCATTTCTATGTATAACCATAAGTATTCATGTTTATGAGCTCTACCCCTATATACATACCCATATACATATGCATCTTGGTAGGTTCACACACATTAATACCTATGTTTATAGATTTGTCATGCACATACTTATTATACATATACACACACGCGCATATATATATATATATATATATATGTGTGTGTGTGTGTGTGTGTGTGTGTGTGTGTGTGTACACACATACATGTTCCACATACATACATATTTATACTTATGAGTAGACATTTCAACATATATGTATTTATGACTAGAAACATACATATCTATACTTACATGTTAATCACATACATACATATATTATAAGTTTTAACATGTTTTCTTGTAACAAGTTTTTATTAGTGGTGTTCTGAGATAATGGATACCTGTACACGGTGACTATATCATGGACATGGGTGAACACTTATGTGTGTGAAGTAAATAAGGACTATAAAAACAATAGTATAGATGGATATTCATACCTCACTTGTGACTTGGACTAAGGGAGCATGGAAACTAGGGAGGCTCTTAGTGTAAGTGTGTGTTTAGGAAGTGAGTTAGTGAGTGGTGTGAATGAATGTTGAACCCAAGCTCCCTATTTATAGAGGAAGTAGAGAGAGAGAGTGACCGAAAGAGAGAGAGAGACTAGAGAGATCGGAGAGAGAGAGAGAGGGGGGAAGGAAAAGGGAAAAAGATGGTGGTTTCCTAATGAGGTAAGTCAACTATTATCAATCCTTATGTTGTATAAGATCTTTCCATGTTTGTATAAGAATCTTGTCTAGATGCTAATCAAATCAACAAAGTTTACATCCTAATCAAATCTTGGAGGTTTGACTAATCAAGTGATTGTGTTGGATGAGTATCTTGTAATGTGACAACACATATGATTATCTTTTAACACTTTTCCATAATGTGACTAATGAGGGTGTCATAGGATTAGTCTATGGTTAAAAAAGGATTAGTATCATATGGAGGGGGCGACGGTTTATGAAGGAGAAAGGAAAGGGATGGTTGCTTCTTTAGGAAAGAGATCACCCATGGTTCTTGGTGATTTAAGAGATCTTCCTACTTTTGGTATAATCCATGATGATGTTGGGAAGATATGATGCATGAAAGACTTATACTTTGATTAAACAAAGCTTTGGTCAAAGGCTATCTTAACAATCCTCATGAATGACAAATCAAGTGTATTTAGGATCTGATGTTTGAAAAACAAAAGGGAATATGTATGGGGAAGGGGGTCGCGACGGTTTGTGGCTTCCAAGGGAGGTCAACACATGCTAATTTTGGTAGGCAATCTCTCATAGATTCAAGTGTGTCCCTGAATCTAACCACACTTAGTATTATGCCATTCTAATCAATGTACTAATCACTTGACTCTTACATGTCTAATGGATGATTTAGAGTGTCCAATAAGGTGTTAACAAATCTTGTTTGATTAGTCAACGGATGGTAGAGTTTAGATTTGATGTGAATACACTTAATATCCTCTAGGTTAGTGTTGAAAGTGATGATGATGTTGTGGATGGTGGTGGCTACCGAAAGAGGGAACAAAAGGGAGGAACAAGACCTTTAACAATTGTGGAAATCCCAACATTATGGATCCAATAAGTGTAAGGAATAATTCCTTATATGTTAAGTCCACTAAATCTATGGAAGATGTCATTAGTTGACAAATCATGGGACAAAATTAAAGGATATGACACTTCATTTAAAGTATCTAGTGTCTTGAAATAATGGGACAAGAAGGAAAGTGGTGGTGGTGTGTCCTTGGCCGAAAAAAAGAAAGAAAAGAAAAGGGTGATGAAGGTGGCGGCTATGGTGGCTACCAAGAGAAAACATTTTAGGCAAGTATCTAATCTAAATCCTAGTGTTGATTAATTGTTCCACCATTTATAGTTAAACACAAAAACAAGATTTGATTGTTCATCATAATTTATAATGGGACAAAATGCATGTAAGAATTTGTATTAAATATGTCTTTCCATTTCATGCACATGTGTGTGTATATATATATGAGCTGTGTATATATATATACATATGTGTAGATATGTGAGTTAGAAAAATACTAGTTTTTACACATGGACTTCTATCACATTCCTTAACATATTATTGAACAAATAAATATTTACACATGCTTCTAGAAAATAGTTTATAGTCGTTTAAACTCGTGTCACCAATGTTCGTTGATATGGGTGAAATTATACTCGTTCGGCCTTGCTAGACTTTCTCGAGGGACTTCTGCAGGGGCGGATGTAGCTACTTAGGAGGGGGTGCGGACGTTGCGGCTCAACTTCGCGCGCGTAGTGGAAAATTAGTGGAAAATTAGTGGAAAATTTGGTTTTTTTTTTACGAAATTTGGAAAACGTTACTACTAAAATGAAAAAAATGAAAAACGTTACTACTGAAAAATGTTTCTAGATCCGCCACTGGACTTCTGCATAGAAAATGATACTAATTATGCACAAAAAATTAAATGTTTACTATAATGTGTATGGATTTTGACCTGGTAAAGTGGCGGGTGTCACATATACATACCTATATACACATCTACACACATAATATACAAATACATATACATGCCAACAATACGCATACATATACACATCGGCCCATAGATATACATACCTACACACACAATTACACACATACACATACATACCTACCCACCCACATAATATACATACACTCATACACATACACATACATACCTACAATACACATATGCATACGGATACACATATATACCTACAATATACATACACATACGCATATACACACATACATATGCATCCCTACACACACACAATATACATACACACATACATATACCTTCCTACACACATACATACACACATCATACATATACATACCTTTATACACATATGTATACACATACAATACAATACAATACAAAATAAACTACAAATGTTAATTAATTTATTTTTTTTATTTTGCTAATTAATATATTCTTTTTATACATAGACATAAATTACACAAATTATACAAAAACTAATCACTCAACCAAATATTCACCCAAACATACTTAAACAACACCAACAAAAATAATTATCACATAATTAATTAACCAAAACTAAACCAAACAACTAAAGATGCCTAGATCACATAAAAAAATATTTAAAAAAAATAAACCACACATAACTAAACATATTAACAAAAATACTTAATCACAACTAAACATACTTAAATCACATAACAAATACTTAACAAAAATAACTTAAATCACCCAAAATAAATTAAACATACTATTAGCGGTGGTTTTATGCTCCGTTTGTTGTGGCCGTAATCTGTGCTCTAGTAAACACACACTACAACAAAATACTAGAAATTAAACAAAATATTAAAAAAACTAAAGATAAAAAAAAACTTCCTGGTGACGGAGATCTGTGCTCTACACACACTCCAACAAAATACAAGAAATTAAACAAAATGTTAAAAAAAACTAAAGATAAAAAAAAGGAATAAAAACCTTACCTGGGTTTCGGTGACGGACAGAAGAGGAGAGGGGAGACAGGTGGAGACGGTTGGAGGCGGGTGACGGTACCAGTGACGGAGGTGGGTGAGCCGGGGGAGGTGGGATGGTGCCGGTGAGGGGTGAGATGTGGTTGTGACGGTTCGCTAAAGAGAGAGCGCGCAAAGGAGAGAGAGCGGAGATGTAGTCTAAGACCCGTAAAATTCCGACTTGTAAATATGTTTTGTAGAGTTGTTTAATTGCCTTAAAATCCTACCTTAGTTTGATGGAGGGGGCTCTTTGGCACATTCTAAAACCTATTGTGATAGCCTTGGGACCAAGACACAAGGGGAGCATAATTGAGAGGTCCATTGGGTAAATTTTTTGATAATAACAAAACCCTAAAACTTCTCCTCCTCCTCCCTAAAACTCACACCATCTCCACAACCCCTAAATATTTTTTCGAAAATTTTAAACAGCTCCCAAGAATCCACCATCATCCTACAAGGTTAGTCTAATAATCCCTAAGCTAAATCACGGTTGTAGAGTTTAGAATTGATTTTGATGAGTTATTTGCGATTAGGGTTCAAAATCAGCCATTATCAATTGGACTTCAATTGAGGGATAATATTTAGGGATTGTACATCTAAATCATCCTACAAGGTGAGTCTATGAAGTATCTAAATAAATTCATAGTCAATTATTTGTAAAAATCGATTAATTCATGAATGATTTTATAATTAGGGTTTTGGGTGTTTTGATTCCAAACCATCCTAAGGTATGTGGGTAACATCATATTAAAAAATGGGAGCCATTGGTTAAGGTTTGTTGGGTCAATTGAAAGAATTGTGAAACTAGGGTTTCTAGGGTTATTATTTTAGGATATTCCTGTTCCTTGTGATAATTAATCAATTAGGTGTTCAATTCATCCTTTAAACCCCATTTAGGACCCGTTGTAATGTAATTTATGATTTAGCATGGTTGGAAAGTTCGTTGGTCAACAATGGTAAAATCAGGGTTTTCGATATGTAAGAAAAGGGACGATTTAGGATAATGTGTTGTTGTTGTGCAAATACCACCCAAATCTGATCCCAAATGTTTTTAATGATAAAATATGATATAAAATATGATTTAAGTGAATAATAGGGCTGAACTGGTTCAAGGACATGGTACTTTACCAAACAGGGCCTTCGATTCGGCAATTTGAGGAATTTTCACAGTTTAAGTGTTGGGTCACCATATGAGTCGCCAAACTAGATCCTAGACCATTAATATAGCATATGGAATAGTTAAAAATGAAAATTTGATGATTAGGGGCTAAATTGGTTAGTTACACCCTAAAAACCTTTTTAATATCCCTCTCATTCCCTCCCTTTCCCTCCTATAAAAAACTCTGGAACACATTTTTCTTCACTTCCTTCCCAATCCTTTCTTTTCCATCCTTTAGTGAAACTCTGGAACACAGTGTTATAGTGTTTTTTTCCACTTAACTGAATTTATCGAATGATACATTGTGTAACATCCTAACTTTAAATTTTAAAAATTAGGAGGGTGTATTCTTAAATCAAATGAGTTCGATGGGCTATTTTTCTCTAAATGTGAAAAATTGTATGTGGTGGAATACCACACTTGAATACACGTAGCAGTGGCTAAGATTAGTCACCACCAACATTGAGTAGAGTTACAAAAACCCACTTTGTGAACACAAATGAAAACAGCAGCCAACATATTAATCATATTCTATCTAGTTTTTCAATGGTGTATGGGTTATACCAAAGATAGCTAGAGGCAATTGGGTCTGAGTATTAATGAAGAACCAGTTGTTTTTAAATCGCGCGTTGCGCGACTCTGGTATCCGAGTGCACGCTACGTATCGAGTCGAACTGTGCAGTAACACATGAAGTGTAAAACACAATACGTAAGACACAATACGATAATTATAAAAAAAATTGTGAAACACCATGCTTTTTTTTTTTTTACACTTTTTATCATTTAACCAAATCATATATATGGATGTATTTTTATTAATATAGATTTGTAATATATTAATTTCCAAAAAAAAAATATGTATACTAAGAATCTAATTGCACCAATTTAGGAAGGCCAAAAATGGCGTCTCCAGCTGTGGGGTCACTTTGCAAACCAACCTCACATTTACTTTCGTCTAGTCCTCATCTTCTCGGGTACTGCCACTTTTGACTCTACATTTAAATACTATCGCTGCAACATGTTTCTTTATGAAACCATGTCATCACTGTTAAAGTTGTGGCGATATCAACTTGAAGACTAAAGTCGAAGGACTAAAGAGTAAAATAATAATTGACAAATTATTATTTGAATTATCTATTAGTGTTAGTATTAGGTTTGAATTATGATTCCTAATGTTTAGATAATTATGTTTAGTATTAGAGTTCTAGTAGGATTAGAATTGCTAGGTCATATAAACCTTTGTTCTCTATGTTTTTAGAAGTAGAAAAAGTTTTGATCAGAATCGTGAGTCTCTTTGCTCATTTCCAAGTTTAACAAGTGGTATCAGAGCCACGGTTTTGAGAGTCGCGTACCGAGTCGAGGGAGCAGCCCCTCACGGGGCTGCAACGGTGGTGAAACCGGTGGCGGTGAGAGTCGACTTTTCAAGAAGGTTGCGCAAGCTATAATCTAGTCTAGAAAGCTGCGTTAAAGAAGAAGACTGTTTGTCACAGCCTAAGTTCCCATCACAATCATAGTGTTTTGCGGAGTTAGTTTTGCTGAGTTTACGAGTCGCGTATCAGAATCGGTCAATGCAGAAGTAAAGAAGGAGAGTTGCAACCTGCAACCAGAGGTGACGGAAGTCGGAAGAAGAAAAGGATCAGAAGAAGAGAAACCGATCAAGCAGGAAACACAGAAACCTTGATCGAAGACAAGAAACCTGATCGCGAAAAGAATCCGAGATCTCAGCCACATGAAGAAAAAGTTAGCAGCAGAAAACCGATTGAAGGATAGCTAGAAACCCGATCGAAGAGAGTTGCAACGGATTCGGTGGTGACTATGAGGTTTCATTGATGGTTAAACAATCCCGAAAGTGTAGCGGTAGTAAGCTGTGAAAACTGGTCGATAACGCCATACGTTCAGTGGGTTGAAGACCACCGATGGTACACATCGTTTCTTTACGATTGGAGGTGAATTTTTCTGTGTGAGGATGTGCATGAAGAAAATATTGTGGAATCAAATTTAATGGAAGGCACGTGAATGGATGATGTGAAGCTTTCAGTCATAAGATTTATTAGTCAAATATGATGGCTTGAATTTTTTATTATGTCTGGTTCTTTTTGGAATTGAAAATTCATATGGGAATCATATGTGTGTACGTGGTCAATGAAAGAAAAAGGGAAGCCACATGAAAGCAGAAGGTTTCATGGTGATCACGAAGAAGCGGGAGGTTCAACCTAAAAAAAAAAAAAAAAAAAAACAACAACACGTGTGTCGCGGAAGAAACGAAAGAGCGCGAAGTTAAAGAATTCGTTTGGCGACTGAAAGACGCATTGGTGTGTGTTTGTTGTCTTTGTTGGTGGTTGATATAAGGATTGTATCTAAGTTGTGTGTCAACTTAGTTTCGGTATTCATCGAGTAGAAGGATGTTGAAATTGGTTACCCTTCTCTCGATGAAAAGTTCCCTTAGTTAAGGCTCTCTTGGTTGTTCAAATCGACTAGTGTTTATCGTTGAAGGTTTCAATGATAAGGTGTCATCACCGTGTGTCGGGATGGTTTAAACTCCGTGTGTCGGGGTAGTTTAGTCGAGTGACCAAAAGGAAGAAGACTCGTTCAAAGGCAGTGGTAAAAGATCACGAGTAGATCTTGGTGAACCCTTTGATGTAATCTGGTTGAAGGCAGTTGATAAGTTATCCTTTCTTCCAGTGATGGGGTTTCGTTATTGGTCGGGTTGAAGAGAGTGCAAACCAACGACTTGAGTTCAAGAGGGAGAAGACAATCGAGCTAAATGAATTACCGGTAGTAAAGATACTTGAGATGTGTTCATGTATTGGAATGAGTGAAGTCGGTGTTGAGAGGGAGTGTGAAAGATCCAACACCAACCCGGTATGAAGAGTTTAGTTGAAGAAGGTTTATAGTTGATATCGAGAGGGAGTGTTAAAGTTGTGGCGATATCAACTTGAAGACTAAAGTCGAAGGACTAAAGAGTAAAATAATAATTGACAAATTATTATTTGAATTATCTATTAGTGTTAGTATTAGGTTTGAATTATGATTCCTAATGTTTAGATAATTATGTTTAGTATTAGAGTTCTAGTAGGATTAGAATTGCTAGGTCATATAAACCTTTGTTCTCTATGTTTTTAGAAGTAGAAAAAGTTTTGATCAGAATCGTGAGTCTCTTTGCTCATTTCCAAGTTTAACAATCACTGTATATATTAGGATAAAAAAATGGAAATATGATCGGTAAAAACAACCGGTTCAAGATAATCAAACAAAACAAAACCAGATTTTAATTCATCATAACAACAAATGTTTGCCAAGCATTAAAGTGATAGTTTTTTGAAAAACTGATTTCAATCTCTTAACTATAGGAGGCAAAGGCGTGACACACCCCTCCTGCCAAGTAAACAATGGATTCACTAACTGTAAATCAATCAATCAATACATAACCCTATCATGCGTCCTGGGCTGGAGATGGTTCTGATTGTTCAGCATCTGCTGGTTCTTCAACTGAGTCTGCGCCTGGAACTTGAGCCTCTGGTTCTGATGGGCTCACTGGTTCACCTTTTTCAGGTCCAGGACCAGCCGAGAGCTTAACCATTGATGGGCGTAGAAGTCTTTCACCAATTCTGAACCCCTCGCAAAATTCTTGAATTACCACACCCTCCTCAAATTCAGTTGACTCTCCACGTATAATCGCCTCATGCAGCTTATACCATGAAAAAGTCAAATGTCAAACTACTTTGAGAACAATAACCATTATGATTTTACTAAAAAGAAACCATGACCATTGATAATAAGAAATTATCTCACAAAGTTTTGAGGTTGTAATAAACCTAAAATATGTTTAGTACAACAACCACCGACATACTAAATGAATTCAAGAAAACAATGAACAATTTGTTCTATCATCAATGGAACCTAACACAACTTTTGTGTGAGTTTGCTCGAATCAATCAAGACTTGGTTTTGAGGTACAAAATTGAATTTAAGTCTTGATAAAACCTGACATCCTTAGAAAAAGATCAAGTACTGGACTGAATTTCGAGCCATCTCTCGGTTTTGCCTGCAGTCAACCATCAATTACCATTACACTTATTTGACAATTGACACGTGTTGTAAAAACGGTTAAGCAGAATTAAAAAAGAGGAATTACCAATGGATCAAACGGCTGCCCAGTTGTCTCCACAGGAACAACATCAAGAGAACCCAAAATCTCCACAAACTGCTTGTATATGCTTTGATAACTGCCATTAATCTTCCCCTCTTTCTCAGTCTCCACTTTAATCGCAGCTTTAGCGCGCCCAAAATTATCCAAAACAGGCAAAACATTTTCCACAACTTCACCTTGCGCATTTGCCACCAACGATACCCGTTCCCTTTCTGTCCTTTTTCTAAAATTGTCAAAATCCACACTTATTCTTAGAACTCGATCCTTCGCATTTGAAAGTTCATCCGACAGCGTTGCCAGTTTCCTTTCCAAAGCCAGCTTTTCATCTTCAACTGATTTCAAATAACTTTCTATTTCAGATATTTTCGACTCGTTATTATCCGCTAAGGCCTCTTTGTATGACTACCGAGTAGAGATGGTAGCTCAATAGTTAATAAAGGCGAAAACCTCAACTCATTGCTCAAGGAAAAAAATGCATCAGTATAAAATTGGTATATTGTACCTACTTATTAAAACCATAATCAAATTAACTCGCAACACATATATATTCAATTTAGTTTTAACAGAAGCCCTACAAATTACGATCCTAAACAACAAACAATGTGTCACTTTGAGTCCCAAGTGCATGAACGCCTTAATAATCAAGCATCATATAATTGATTATGAATTAAAACTCTACACAGAAGACTGAAAAGGTAAATAATCGAACGTAATCATAAAATTTAAATTCACGAACACTATAAAAGGATACAAAAGGAACAAACCTATGACATAACATGAACTAAACAATGATGATGACAAAAAAAAAAAAAGACAGTAACAAATAACATATAAGACATTAAACAACAACTAAATAACACAAACAAATTAACCACAACAACAAAAAAACAGCAGCAAACAACATAAAAACAATATAACAAACACCAACAACGCCAACAAACAACAAAAACAATTGCAGAATTAAAACAAAAGAAAGACACAGCTACTGTAACAGAAAACATACACGAAAGCACACCCAGAAAACCAACATGCATTAAGCAAAGATTGCGAAAATAAGAAAAAAAAAACACAAAGATACAAAGAATAAAAGAGTACAAACCAATCGGAAAACACAAATGCAAGTACCATCGATTCAACAGTCAGCAACAAACCTGCATAACAGTTATGTGGATTTTTATATGCATGTATTTTACTAAAAAAAAGACCATATATAAAACAGAGCTAAATTAACATATATTGAACAATAAATGCAAGAAATTCAAGTCCATTGCTTGGAAAAACGCATAAAATTGTTAGCTAATAACTAATAGAATTAGGAATTTGAGTAGCTAGTTGTGTGGTATGAAATGGTTGAGAAGAAAATTAAAGAATAATGTCTGCGTTTAGAAGAAATATGTTCATTAAAAATTCCAGTGTTCGAATAAAACCCTCATATTTTAGATATTCTAACCACATCAAAATTTACAATTTACATAGTCGAAAATAAAGGGCACGTACAAATACATCATATGGAGCTTATTCTAAAGCTGAAGGATCCCTTAATTAGCACCACCAATAAAGCAATATGATGAATCCAGAAGCAAACAAAATGCCACCAAAGCCAATCAAACAAATTCACACGTGAATCATAGAGGCGCACAAACTGGGTTGTTTTCCCAAACCAGTGCAGCTTGGAACCCGTTTCTTTGGGTCAAGCATGGAGAAAAACTGGTCCTTGTTGGAATCGGTGTTTGAGTAAAGAAATAAATATATTGTATTTTTGTTTTTTCAACATGGGATAGAAACTTATGGGCTGTTTGGTTCATTAAGTGCTGAATCATTAAGATATCTGAATGTTTAAGAGGTCTGAATGGTTAAGTGCTGAATCATTAAGTTGGATCTCTTAATGGTTAATTTTCTTGTCTCACATTGGTAGGAAAGTCTCATTAAGATTCAGCTTAGTTCAGTGCTTAATGGTTTAGTGCTTAATGATTCAGCAACATCCCAAATCTTAATGATTCAGACTTAAGCATTCCATTCAGAGGCCGAAACAAACGCACTGAATGCTGAATCATTAAGCACTAAATGGTTAAGAGGCTGATTAAGAGGCTACCAAACAGCCCCTTACTGTGCACTAGGAAAAAGTGTGTAGTTTCTTTTGTAAATAAATAAATATATTGTATTTTTCTTCTTGTATAACATGAAAGTTCCATTGAACTGGTATAGTCGGTACCTATTTTGACTCCAAGCCACAACGCCGTCACCGCTGTCGTTAAGATTCAAGGCGGAAGCCTAGACTCTTCGGAAATCAGCACTACCACCTCATAACCTTTGAATTAGGAATCTGTGATAAAGTTGTAGGGATCGAAGCGGACAGTTGATTATCTTTCAAGATTCTGAGATACCAATAGAAACAGTGTCATCAAATGTGGTCAATGTTTAGTTAGCTAGTATTTATGAAGGTTAAATTCTTTTTCTTAAACAAAAATTACTTTCTCTTTGTTAAACAAAAATTTTTGTCATTCAATTTCTACACTATTAGCCACACTTACAATTCAAATTTCTTTTTGTTAAACAAAGATTTTCACATCACAGTCACCATGAAATCATGATGATCAAGCCCAAATAACACCAAATTATTCAACACTTCCTATTAACCATTATAATTTCATGTTTTCAGCTACTTTTCTTAAAGTTATCCAACAATTTCATGTCAAACAAAAAGTCAACGAACTAAAACAAAAATAACAAATAAATAACAGTAATAATAATCTGACCCATTAGCCCCTTGAGATCCAGCATCATCAGCGTGAAAAGGCAAATGATTCTCTAACCTTAATCTAAAAATTATCAAACACAAACAATAAACCCTAAATTGAAGCAATTAGCTAATCTAAAACTTAACAAAACAAACAAATTACCCTAAACTGAAGCATAATCTGGTCTGCTGACATCTCAATTGAAACCCCAACCTGCTTCTGTTACCGCCTTCATCTTCGTCACTATCTCCTCTCTCTCTCTCTAACTTTCTATCTCTAACAGATGTGTTCCTCTGTCTCTCTCTCTTCTTATCTTACAATTAATCATATGTGTGGGGGTAGGTAGGTGGTGACGGGGATGGTAACGGCACCGGAGAGGCGGTGGCCGGGGGCCTTCGTCAGCAGTCAGCACGCTTCCATATCTTCTTATTTTAGGTCAACCGGTAATCAAGACTGAAGAGAAATGTCATCGGGACTTACTAAAACGGTTGGAACCCCAATACCATTGCCACCGTCGCCTTCCACCGTATACCCCGTCTGTAAAGAAGCCTCGCCTTTGTTCTTCCTTTGATCGGGTGAGAGAGAAGCATTTTGTGGGTATATGTGTGAGAGAGGTTGAGATGAGAGAGAAGATGAAGAAGAAAGAAAAGATGAAGAAGAAAGAAAATCTGATATGTGGTGTGTGTGTGAGAGAGTGTATGAGATGAAAGGGAAGAAGACACGTATCAGGAGATGAGATGTGTACAGCTGTGTGCTTATAAAAAAGACAAAAATACCCTCTATTTTACTGTTCAATTTTGACAATTGACACTATTCAATATCTTTGATCTATTAATATAGTTAAATTAAATGGTTAGCATCTCTAGATCAACGGTTGAGCGGTTAACGGAAACCAAGACGGTGGCGGTTCCGGTAAGCTAGTGGCGATTCTAAGTCGGTTCAGGTGGTGGTTGGTTCTGACCAGTACCGGTGACGGTACACTGTGTTAAAATTCGTTGGAATGTGGGGGAGTTTTAAGGTGGGTTAGGCGGGTGATGCGTGATGCCGGTACCGGACTAATAAAACGGAGACGGATTTGAACCGAGATGACAGATTTGGTGGACGATCAGTGGTGATCGATCTCAGTTTCGAGACAAGTTGTATCGATGCTGTAGGTAGGTTTATTTAATTCGGTGAAGTTATTTTTGGTTTGAATGTTTAACCTACAAAAATTTCAATGGGCTAAATTTCAATAGAAGGTGGAAATTAGATGGATGAACAATTTCATGGTTTTCAGCTATGGATTGTTCCAAATGGTTGGGTATATACAGTGACATATTTAAATGATGAAAATTCATTTGACTTGAGGATAGTCACATGTTGAATCTGTTGATTTCATAATCAACATATTAAAACAGTTTAGCCAAAATTCTAGATGCAATATGTCAAAATAGAAAATAAAGGATAAAGTGTTGAAATAGTTTAAAGAACCATGAATAATATGGGGTTGGATCGTTTATTCCGGGAGTTAACTTATAAACTTAGTACACAAATATATACTAAAATAACCGGTTAAAATAACCTATATAAATATATAAATAATCGTGGGCGTTACGATTATTTTTAAGTGATCGAGTTTGAGCTAGGATTTGTTAAGCTCTAAGGAAAACCAGTTATAGCATGGCGTTATGCGTACAGGTGAGTGTTACATTCTGCTGAAAGTATATATATAATATGTGTTAGCACTATATGGATGTTGTGATAATTGTTATTTGATCATATATATATATATATATATATATATATATATATATATATATATGAATGTTATATTCCTCTGCGTTGAATTAGATGATAGTTTTCTGATTTAGCATGAGATTACAGGGAGTTAGCTATCTTGGTGGATTATTGGACTCATATGGGTTGTTTTGTGATCCAATAAATTATAGTTGAATGTTATAGTAGTGTATGTTGAATCAGATGGGAGTTTTCTGATTTAACATGAGATCGCTGGAAGTTGACGATCTTGGCGAATTATTGGACTCAGATGGGTGTTTTTTGATCCAATGAATAATCGCATGGGAGTTTTGCGATATAGACCATATGGAAGTGGTATGGTTCGGAATTGTTGTGTGTCGTTATTGTGGTTATGTGACATGGTGATCTAATGTACACTCACATAGCGAAAGCTAACCGGTAGTTATATGTATATACTTTTAGGTGGTTTCCATAAGCAGAAGGGTGGACCAGATCAAGTCTTGCGGTTAAAGGATCGAACGTGTTTTTGGTAAAATATCATGAACGATAGTCAAACTTGTTTTGGAAAACTAATGGTTGTAAAATAATTCTTCGAAATGAAATAAAAGATAGACGTTTTGCATAATTAAATTGGGACCTTCAGCTTAAACTCTGATATAAAACATGTAAAAAAAAAAATTTGGGTGTTACACACTGCCACATCACTTTACTGATTTTCTTCACTGAAACTGTGTTTTGGAGGCAGCACTCCACTCATTCTTTTTTTTTCATTTAAATACAAATATAAACTTTTTTTTAAATTCACACGGTTTTAGTAAATTTATCACCTAACCGCCTGCACGATTTGAATTCTCATAACCGTCTGCACCCAACACGCTCAAAAATATTTATTTCCATTAAATCGGTCTTATCTAACCTTCAGATTAACTTTAATTCTACATGCAACATGGTTGGATTTTTTACTATATAAACCACCATACGAAGGTGGTGAAAACACAATTCAAATCAACACAACATCAAGAACACCCACACCACACAACATCAGAATGACTTGTTGGACAGAAAACGAAAAAATCGCCCTGGCTGTGTGTGTCAAAGACGCACAAAACGACTCATCCTTGCAGCGCTAATGCCGCCAAGGGTCGAGTGGCAGCGACACACAGTTCTGGGACCGTGTTTTGGGTGACTTCAATCAACAGGTCGGCCCAAGTGAACGCACAATCGAGAGTATGCAAAGAAAATGGGCCGATCTAAATGTCAAGGGTGATCGGTGGACGACATTGTATGAGCGCACAATGAGCCGCCACCCGGGCATTGGGGCTGAGATTGCTGTGGAGATGACCCAGGCGACCTATGCGGGTCGTTACAACGGCTCATTTGACCATGTCCAGCGTGACACCTCATGCGCCAGCTTTAAGCTTTATTTGTTTTTGTTTTAATGTGTTTTTATTAATGTTTAATATTTAATGAATTATGTTTATGTTTTTATTATTTAATTCTATTTTAATTTATTTTTATTATTTTTAAAACACACGATTTAAATTATAAAAAACAATAACAAACAAAATGATACAAAGGGTTATAATAAAAAAAGCTGATTTTAATTCAAAAATAAAATAGAAAACGGTTACCAGCACGGTAGATACAATGAGCAAAACGGTTCACGAGACCACTACCAGCATGGATGGCGACGATATTACCATGCTGGTGGTGGGTACCTGTAACCAATTCGGGTGACGCCCCGTCCCCCCTTAGTCAAGATGTAAGTTAGTCAAGATATACAAGATACAATTATTCTATTTTCTTTTTACTGTGGTAAAGAAAAGTCAACGAACTATAAAAAAAAAGAAAAACATACACTAGATGGAGTTTTTTTTTTTGTTGTTGTGATTTATTAACTAAGTTTGTTTATCAAAGTTACTGGATCCATCGATGTTGAAACAACAAGAATAAGGCATGGAGATGGTACGGATGTCTCTTGGGGTTGGATCTAGCACCTTCCGAGCATGTACCTACACCACGAACAACTCGTTAGAAGGGGTCCAGAGACCGGGGTCTCTGAGACCGGGGTCTCTGAGACCGGGGTCTCTGAGACCGGGGTCTCTGAGACCGGGGTCTCTGAGACCGGGGTCTCTGAGACCGGGGTCTCTGAGACCGGGGTCTCTGAGACCGGGGTCTCTGAGACCGGGGTCTCTGAGACCGGGGTCTCTGAGACCGGGGTCTCTGAGACCGGGGTCTCTGAGACCGGGGTCTCTGAGACCGGGGTCTCTGAGACCGGGGTCTCTGAGACCACCCTCCGACGCTCAACATTAGTGATTTATCCCAAGAAATGTATGTAAAAGTAAGTAGAAAGGAGTAAATGAGGGATACGAAGTGTGAGAGGAGGTGATGGTTGAAACCGGCGGTTAGCTAGCGGCCGAGGTGATTTCAGGTTGCTTAGCTCGATGGCTGAAAGTTGGTTATTAGAACCATGGATCCGTAGACCGTTGATATGGTAGCTCCAGAGCTCCGTTAGGGGAGCTCGTGAGTTGAGCAGGGGAGCTTAACAGCTCAATTGTGTGTAATTATAGAGAGTTCATGAGCTGCTGATGTGATGCTTTAGCAGCTCGTAGGCTCCTCTATGGGAGCTAGGCAGATTAGTTAGTGAGATAATGTTTCTAGAGAGAGAGAGAGAGATAGACTGAGATGTCTTGAGTGAAGATCAAGACAAATGCGATGGGTTTGGGTGAAGGTGTGACCCTTCTATTTATAGAGGGTGAAACCCCAAACCCTAATGGGCTTTGTAGTAATGGGCTGGGCTGGCCCATAAATGTTGGACCCACCTTTATTACTGACCTCCTGTAAGGCAGGTCCTGTGCTCGTTTAAGGCAGGTCCTGTGCTAGGGAGCTGAGGAGCCGATGCAGGTAGCTTCTTTACACTAGCTTCTGGCTTTTCGGCTTCCTGGCCCGAGCTTGATAGCTTCTTAAATATGTTTAAACGTGGGGGTTTGGGTACCCACGTCATCAGCCCCCCAGTCATAAGTAGTCATAAGTAGTCATGACGTAGTCATGGGTGCTTGTGAATTAGTAATCTTATCCCCTTTTTCCCTACCTCTAGAAATTCATAAGCTTTGGTGTAAGGTGTTTGCGCCTTATTTGTGTATGAATTTCTCGTTTTGGACTTCATAATTTTTGCCTTTTCTTGTAGCTTCTACGTTTCCGGTGTTTTTTGAGAAGCTTAGAAGATGCAAAGCTTGTTGGACGTCTTGGAAGTCCTTAGAGCTTCTAGTATCCTAGCTTATGAGCTTTGAAACATCTTTATTGTCTTTGAAGCTTCCAAGCTTTCGGTTTTTGCTTAGCTTTCTTTTAGGCGACTTGCTTGAATTTGACTTGTCATGATTGGACTACGGAGCAAGGGAGCTCCAAGAGACTAGGGACAGCTTGTTAGGTGGTTACAATCTTACCCTTAGAGGAGACAACAAGCATTTCTTGCTCATTTATAGAACAAGTTTCGATCTCATGGGGATCGTGTATGTTGCATTGACATGTTGGAAAATTTCTAGGTGATAAGCTTGTAGGTGTGAAGAACTAGAAGATGTTCATCAAGGCTGGGAGACTCTACCTCCCTTATTGGAGAGCGTCTAAAAGTCCATGAATGAATGGAATCATCTTGTTGACGGACTTATCATAGACAAGTAGTGGCTTCGGACATATGTGGTAGCATGCTAGTACCCGCCTGTTTACCTTGTAGAGTTCGTAGCCTTGAGGTTCATGGTAAGCTATATCACCGTAAACATCTTAGTCGCGTGTCTCAAATGGGTAAGAGTTCATAGATATTTGTTTGTCGAATGGCGTAGCTTACTTTCCCAAAGTCTTTGGGTTTTTGAAGCATTTGATAAACTTTTTCTATGATAGGATTGATGAATTCAAGCAAGTAGCAGCCAACGATGTAAGAGAATGAGCTTATCATGTATGTATGGCATACCGTGTTGGTGATCTTGCAATAGACAAGTAGTGGCTTTGATCTTGGTATTTATCATGTCACTACGTGTCCCTTTTTTCTTATACATAAGCTCATAATCACCTTGTCGGGGTTTGTGGTAAGTTATACCAACATGGGCATTGCTCTCCCGGATATTATTTGGTGCCTGAGGTTATACCAAACCTTGGCTTCCACCGGTGAGGGCGATGTCACCAATGAAGCCGAAGATTCCGCTACCCCATGATCCAGCCTCGTTTTAGACTTTGTTAATTTTTAAAATGTCTTTTGTGGTTGAACTGTTATTGTACTTAGCCCTTGGGGCGTTTTATTTTAGTATCTAATGGAATGCTCCCCCTTTTAGGGGTGATGCCTTAGTTATGTTTAATGTTTGGTTGTCTTGACTCTGTTACTTGTCGTTCATAGTGTTTTCAATGTCTTTAACATTTCTCCTTAAGGTGGATGCTGCAGTCACCCAACTTAGGATACTTAGCTAAGGAACCGATGCAATGCTTACCCTATCAGCTTTTTTTTGTTTATGTTTAAACCTTCTTAATCGGTTTTTCAGTAATATGTTCATTTTCGTGTATTGTGAACATGTGGGAGCTGTCTTGGTGTGAGGAGCTCACCCTCTCTCATGGGTTTAGGTATTCCCTCCAAGGACTTGTCCCATGGAGTCGTGGATTGTATTAGGGACTCACCCTGTATACAGGAAGGTTACTTAGCCTTGTTACCTGTTGAGCAATTGTGGCCTGGGAGCTCATCCCCGTTTCATGGGTAGGTATAGCGCCGGATCCCATGGAGCCTGGTTAGGAGGGGCTCACCCTTTGATAACATAAGCGACAAGTTAATAATTTGAAACATAGTTCATTCATTAATCATGATTCTTGGAATACAAAGAGACGTTACAACCATTATACATAGAAACGTTTCAAGTGTTTGTCACTCCAATGCCTTGGGATCATTTTGCCATTGGGGTCAGCTAGCTTGTAGGATCCTCCTTTGTGGGCTTCCTTGATGACACAAGGACCTTCCCATCGGGGACCTAGCTTTCCTACGTCTCGCTGCCTGCTGGCTTCATTACACCTTAACACGAGGTCTTCTGGCCTGAAGGCCTCTTTTTTCACCCATGAGCGATGTGTCCTAGGAGCTCATCCCCGTTTCATGGGTAGGTATAGCGCCGGATCCCATGGAGCCTGGTTAGGAAGGGCTCACCCTTTGATAGGATAAAGTAGACAAGTAGTTGTTGTTGTACGAAAGAGTTTCCTTCGTTCCTTAGCTTGCAGCTTAGAAACTACAATGTCTAGACAACGCTCTTCGAGTATGACTTGGATTCATGGATGGAATATCAAGATGTTATAGTAACTAAGGTTTCCTTAGAGTAGGGTATATCATGGATTTTGTATGCATGTTGCGGTATTCGACCAACTTTCATGGATCGATGTCTTGTGGAGCTCGTCTTTGAAGAGCATACCTTGTTTGTTTTTCCATGAGTTGGGGTAATGCAATAATGCACTTAAAGTAATGTGGACTTTTCATATGATAAGCTTCCCTCTAAAGTTCCTCTTTTTGTGTTCGCCATATGTCAAATAGACGAAATGTCATGAGGAAATGCTAGGAGGTTCTTTTGTAGTTTCATAAGTCCTTCTACGTAAGAATAACAACCTGTTGAGTAAGAAGGTTATCCTCTTGTGTAAGAAGGGCAGCTTCTTTACATAAGAATGGAGGCTTCTTGTGTAAGAAGGGTAGCTTCTTATGTAAGAACGGCAGCTTCTTATGTAAGAATGGCAGCTTCTTATGCAAGAATGGTAGCTTCTTATGTGAGAATGTTAACTTCCTATGTAAGAATGGAAGCTATTTAGGTAATAATGGACAGCTCCTTATATGAGAAGGTTAGCTTCCTTATAGAGGCTTTTTATGTAAGGATATTAGCTTGTAATGTAAGAAGGTAATCTTCTTTGTTGACGACAGTAAGCTTTGTATGTGCTAAGGCAATTGCCTTCTAGGATATGATGGTTAGTTTTCTTGGTTTTAGATGATGCTTGAACAACTTCTTGTAAGGTCAAAGCACTTTACGCTTAAGTCCATGATCAACTTTTGTGGGAGACAAGGATGTCTCATAACATTTTGGATGACACTCATGTGTAAGAACTTATCATCCTATGCTTGGTCACATTTAAAAGACTCTTACGTTTTCGACCACATTGTTTAAAATAGAGTATATGTGATAGTTGATCGACCTTCCTCATGAGTTGATTCAATAGAGAAGGTAGTAAAAATAAGCTTTTCCATAATTTAGTAAAATTCTCTTAATCATTGGGCACCTTTAAAGTGCATGAGGTAGAGGTTGAGCTTGTTTGATGGCATGGTGCATCAGCATGGTGTTTGATTGAAAGATAGTTAATAAGTAAAAGTTCAGGGGTAGATGTTCACTTACCTCATAGGTGGTGAAGTCTCAAGGCTTCGAGTTTTGAGGTTTTGGGACTCCTCGAACAATTCTTTAGCAAGGTGCTACCATATGGCAAAAATATCTCCTTATCAACGCTTTTTGATGCTATGGAAGGCTACCTCTTTCATGCTGCTTCCTTGCTATAATGAACAACTTCTGGAAGGCTACCGTCATGCTTCCTATTGGTAGCTTCTATGTTCTTATGGGCAGCTTCTATGCTCCTGACAGCTGGTTGCTGCTGTAGGGAAGGTGCGAATAAGGATTCACCCGACTCTATTTTGTGGAGTTCTAACGGTGTGGTAATTTGTCGCGTATATGATCACTAGAAGTTGTTTGCTATGATCCTTGGTGTCACCAAGTTGCATCGTTGCATTGGCAATTTGCTTGCGTGCTTCTTAGATAGGCACGAGTAGCAATGCTCCCTTATTTGATCATTTGTTGTGTTTCCCAACCATTGCTTGAAGCTTCTTTGCTTGTTTTAGTAAGCCATTTGTTGTGCCACAAGTTGCCTTAATATTTCTTGTGGGTTATTATGTTTCTAAGCCTTGTAGGCTTTGTGAGTATTAACCATCTATCGGAGATTGCACACTTGATAGGATTAGTTTAGGCATATAGGCTCGTTTTTATAGAACCTTCTTTTTTTAAGATTCCCTTGACGAAGTGTTTAAACTTTTCCATATATCGGCTAAGTGTTAGTGTCGACAAGATGTATGGAGGTTTTAGCAGGTTGCTTCGATGATTGAGCAAGCTGCTTTAGTTAATCTTGATCTTATCGATTTTGTTCATGCCTGATTCTTTGTAGATAATTATGTGCAAGGTAAGTATTGTTATATCCTTTACGTAAGCGGAGCCACCTGGGCAGGAGCAATTGAAAGGACGATGTGTTGTTCTTTAGCTTGCTTGGTAGGTTCTTTGTTGTTTAGCTGCAATAAGCAACATTCCTCCCATAGAGAAGCATATGCCTTATTCATACCATGATTCTGTTCGAGGCTTCTTTGCTCCTACCGGTAACGTCACGTGTGTAGCAATGTGCTTGTGACCATTTTTAGCTTTTAGGGCGGGAGCCTTGACATGTGTAGCTAACCGGCTTCTCTACTTTTTAGTTCATCGCCTTCTCGGTTTCTAAACTCCTTGATTTGTTCAAAATTAGGTACTCGTACCATTAGCCCCCAGTCATGAGTGGTCATGACGTAGTCATGGGCACATATGACTTGGTACCTAACCATTCGATTTTGAACTTCTCACTTATGAGGTTCCTAAGCCTCTAGACATGTCAAGCTTTTGGGATCCAAAGATCCGTATGTATGAAGCTTTAAACTAGGTGCTTGAGGAAGTTTACTCTTATTTCAAGTAAGTTATTGGTTTCGAACCGAATAAATGCTTCTTTGAACATGTGACAACAAGTAACATTTGTCTATTGTTCAACATTGGATGAACATGTTTAGGCGGTTAACTTCCTTATGTGCCATATCATTTGTGAACATACTTGTTTTTTGTGTGCAAGCTAAAGTTTATATCATATGAGAAAGATAGGACAAAGAGGTGAACTTATTTAAATGAGTTAACTCGTTTGGATCTTTATGGCTTTGAGCCGATGGTCATCCTTGTGGGATGTAATCTTTATACGGTTGCCTTACTTGTGCCTCATGTTACTTGATAAGGCTAGCTAAGTAGGGATTTTGTGAAGGCATAGGAGGCTTAGTTGCTTCCGTGCTTCTTGACTTTGCGAGTTGCCACATTTTCTGATTGGTGTGTTATGGAGGTCACAAAAAAAAAACTGCTTAACGATTCATTTGTGAGCTTCTCTAGTCACCATAGGTAAGGTCATGCGAAGCTCATTTTGTTTCAAAAGGGTGGCTTCCCTTTCTATCTAGGGGAGTAGCTCATCTTGACAAATCACTGAATTAGTGTTAAGCGGAGCAAGTATACGAGGTTATATTTTATGCTCTCCATAGTGAGTGGGCCAAGCCTTCATTTTTAGCATAATATTGAGCAGCCTCTTTGGTACGAGGAGGTATCTTTTTCTTTTCCAAGTCTTTTTAAGGAAGGTGTTGAGCCTGCCCTAAGGGATGCGCTCGTTCCCTTAAATGACTTTGGTGTATGGAAAAGATGTTAATTTTCTAAGGATGATTCGTCCTAACGTTCGTCAATGCTTAGAAAACCTCGGATTGATTCATATGGTGAAGTATAGCTGAGCTTCCAAGCTGTTAGCTTCTTTACCTCAGCGGGAAGCTGTGTAGCGTATGACATGTGAGCTAATTTTCATAGCTATTGACATGATTTGTTTTTGTATCTTCCAATATGTCATATATAACTGTTTAAAGCCAAGCGTGGCCTTAGAAAGCAAAAATCTTAGAGGTACTCAAGGCACCCTATTATATGTGTTCTCTCCCCAAGGGTTACTTGGGTGTATGTGTTATGTTGTTCGCTTTAGGCTACCTACTTATAGCTTGTGTAGATCTGACTTTTGTCTCTTTGATGTAAAAGCTAAAGTATATTATATGACATAGGTTCGAGTTTGTAGCTACGAGCTTCTAGCTTGTGACTTTGAGCTTCTAGCTTGTAGCTTTGAGCTTATAGTTTCTAGCTACGAGCTTGTAGCTTCTAGCCTTGAGCTTCGAGCTTCAAACTATGGGCTCCGAGCTTTAGGTTTGTAGCATCCTAGGCTGCAGCTTATAGGCTTGTAGCTCCTGGGTTGTAGCTCCTGGGCTGTAGCTCATGAGTTTACTTATAGAACAGTCTGCAGCTGCCATCCGTATGGCAGCTGGTATGAGTAGTGTACTTTTTCTGATAGCTATAAAGCTGAATAGTTGTCTATAGCTGTCCTGTAGCAGCTGACATACTGTCATGAATAGTTGTCCACAGCTGTCCTGTAGCAGCTGACGTACTAACATGAATAGTTGTCCACAGCTGTCCACAGCTGTCCTGTAGCAGCTGACGTACTGACATGAATAGTTGTTTAGGCTGATAAAGCTGAATAGTAGTCTGTAGCTACCCTACGGGAGCCAGGCTGTTGTACCTGTCCTGACTAGCTGATAAAGTGTGTGTTTATTGTTTTTACTTATTTATTATTATTTTATAAGTGAAGTTAATGGTTAGCTTATAAGTGCATGGGCTTTTTACACACCATGGTTACACCCATAAGTCCCTTCACTTTTACTAAGAATTTTGGGTCAAATATAGGTTAGGCTAAAAGTTGAAACGAGATGTAATGTTAGTTTTATTCAAGACTTTGTTTAACAACATTTAGAACTCTTGATTACTTTTTTAGAAGCTCGTTTCACCGATATGAGAAGTAAAATATTTTTACACTTTACCTTGCTTTAGCGAGTAGGAGTTTTTAGGAGCTTATGCCTAATGTTAGTATCGAGAGAGCGATCATGTGCTTGTATCGCATGTGCACATGAAGTGAAGTGAAGAGCTATAAATGAATGTTGAGTACACAAAGATGTAAAATGAGCTTACATAGAGGGAGATTTCTAGCTCAGGGAGCTTACCTAGGGGAGCAAGTATTGACCTCCGCTTAGTACATTAAGATGTAACATGAGCTGCCATGGAGAAGGACTTCTAGCCCAGGGAGCTTCCATGGGGGACCTTGCCTTCCATACCTGTTAAGTGTTGACCTTCTTTTTGTGCTCGTTTGGCACATTAAGATGTAACATAAGCTGCCATGGGGGAAGGCTTCCCGCTCACGGTGCTCCCTTATGGGAGCAAGTGCTGACCCCTCTTTCTATATGGCAGCAAGTGTTTTTGCCATTTTGGTGAAAGATACCACTTTTTATGCTTTTGAGGTCTGATTTGCTATTGACTAAGCACTTTTGTGGATTAGTGTGTAAGAAAGTCTGACTTTTGACTTTTCTTACTTTTTTACTGTTCCCCATTGTAGCAGGAGCTGCGATATGGCAGCCTAAAGCTTCCATAGGGTACCCAACTCCGATTTATGTCATTCGATTTTTTTTAACTCGTAGATCAGTTGTGTGGTTCTAGCATCCACGTCGTCAATTATAGAGTTGATGTCATCACTTACGATGGAGCTGCGGTATGGCAGCCTGCAACATAAGTTGTAAAAGATGCAATACTTGTTGTACTAGAGACTTTAAACATGTTGAATAAAGTTGTTTTCTGTTTTTTTGTGCTTTATTGTCACACACTTTTATGTGTGCTAAAAGACAAAAGTAGGATAGTCAAACCTTGGGACAAGTGTGTACACATCTTCCAATAGACTTATTCTTTAAAGAATATGTTTTGAGATGTTTGATTCTCTCTTTTTTTTATCGGATTCTTTGTGAAGATAATATTTCATAATATAATATCATCTTTTAATGACCTTTTGGAAGGCATCACATAAAGTGGGGTTGAGTATTGTGTACATAAAGTTACTGGATCCATCGATGTTGAAACAACAAGAATAAGACATGGAGATGGTATGGATGTCTCTTCGGGTTGGACCTAGCACCTTCCGAGCATGTACCTGCACCACGAACAACTCGTTAGAAGGGGTCCAGAGACCCCGGGGTCTCTGGACCACCCTCCGACGCTCAACATTAGTGATTTATCCCAAGAAATGTATGTAAAAGTAAGTAGAAAGGAGTAAATGAGGGATACGAAGTGTGAGAGGAGGTGATGGTTGAAACCGGCGGTTAGCTAGCGACCGAGGTGATTTCGGGTTGCTTAGCTTGATGGCTGAAAGTTGGTTATTAGAACCATGGATCCGTAGACCGTTGATATGGTAGCTCCAGAGCTCTCGTGAGTTGAGCAGGGGAGCTTAACAGCTCAATTGTGTGTAATTATAGAGAGTTCATGAGCTGCTGATTTGATGCTTTAGCAGCTTGTAGGCTCCTCTATGGGAGCTAGGCAGATTAGTTAGTCAGATAATGTTTCTAGAGAGAGAGAGAGATAGAGTGAGATGTCTTGAGTGAAGATCAAGACAAATGGGATGGGTTTGGGTGAAGGTGTGACCCTTCTATTTATAGAGGGTGAAACCCCAAACCCTAATGGGCTTTGTAGTAATGGGCTGGGCTGGCCCATAAATGTTGGACCCACCTTTATTACTGACCTCCTGTAAGGCAGGTACTGTGCTCTTTTAAGGCAGGTCCTGTGCTAGGGAGCTGAGGAGCCGATGCAGGTAGCTTCTTTACACTAGCTTCTGGCTTTTCGGCTTCCTGGCCCGAGCTTGATAGCTTCTTAAATATGTTTAAACGTGGGGGTTTGGATACCCACGTCATCAATCGACAATTAGCATTAAAAGTTAAGAGTTATTTGTTAATTTTGAAATGTTTCTATTTGAAATTACAAACCTAAGCGTACCAAATAATCCGAAGGTTTTTGATATAAAAAGCGATAATATTGTAGGTTTTCAAAACTTTTGAATCAAGCATAGGGTTTAATATTGTTACTACTTCTCACTCACAGCTAAAATATTTTTTTTGTTCGATGAAACATGTTTACTAAATTATCGTGTTTTTATAAAAAAAAGGTGTTGATTCAAAACTAAACTTTATATTGATTATTTCCTAGTATCCAACTACAAGATTCAAGAAAGACCTTAAACACTTTGCCAATTCCGGAACATTAAACATCCATATTTATATTTGAGTCAAGAACTCTTGAAATCTACGCAAGTCTCAAGCTGAGTTTACATAGCCCTTTTTTACCTGTTTTACATTTTTTGGGTGAAACATGTTCAAATTCTTTTTCTTGATTCATTAAGCAATTACATGAAGCCTTTGTGTGTTATCTTTGTGCACTTGTCTTGAACTTAAGTGTGGTGAACATACTATTTGAGATTCATTGATGCGAAGATTCATGAGATTCATTGATACATGAGATTCATTGATACAAAGATTCGTTGATACATTTTAGTCACATGGTTGGTATGCAAACTTAGTTCCCAATAGGTTTTGTTCTCACAAACTACCTTGGATACTACATCGACTTGTTAATTGCTAAACAAACTATAACTTTTGTCACATCAAAACCTATGTATTCTAACAAACTATTTATAGTTGACCTCCCCTCCTTTCAAATTAACATATTTCAAGATCCAATTGTCACAAGCAGGAATTGCAAGCTATTGGATACATAGGATGCTTGAAGAAGCTTTAGTCATTAGTTGAAAATTTATGTATTCTTGCTCATTTGAAATTGTATGTACAAACCTTTGTAATAAATAAAATATGTGAAATTTTAAGTACCATGTGCTATTGTACGATCGTCACTATGTGACACCTCGATGTTTCCGCCATCGATAGGGGTGTTATGCTCTTTACTGTTTTTAACACTTTTTGGGCTAATATGCATGCCATGAACACGTATATGAAATCTTTTTAAATAAGTTCTTGTCATGGTTGTTACATGGTTTGGGTTATATGTGTTATTATATATAATAGAATGTGTATGACAATTACCTGATATTATAATCTAAGCTATAATAGCTATGTGATATGACTATTCTGATTTTTGAATATGGTTTGAGTCGAGTAGACGGAATGCGCTTATGTAGACTTAGTTTTGTTTTGTGTCAAATAGGTAGAATGCGCCTAATGTGGTTGAGTCTAGTAAGCGGAATGCGCTTAGATAAACTTGATTGTACGTTGTGTCAATAGGCGGAATGTGCTTATTATATTTGGTAATTGAAGTACTCAGATAAATAGGCGGATTGCGCCTATCCTAGACTTTGATTATTGCTTGGGGGAAAACAAATTAGTGGATAACGCTTATTGTTGACTCCTAGGTTGAATTACTTTGTTAAGTTTTATTTTGACAAACTACTTAAAATTATAAAACATGAATTCAATCAGTTCGTCTGACTTTGTATACATATTATATTAAATTCATGTTTAATGGTGAATAAAAGGGACGCCTTGGCATGCAGTGGAGCTACTTAGTTGCGGTTGACATTTCGAATAAGAGTACGTCTAAGCGATTTTGCTTGAATGTTGTTTATATTATTTCTAAGATTTTAGTTGCTTTATAAATATTGTTTTGACGCGTTTGGGGAAACCCATGTTTGGAAATTCAAAAACTTATTTTGACATTCCGATGCGTATCTTCTGAAATAAAAATAAGACTTCTTGTAAGTTATTAATATGGTTTTAGTCTTTGATGGCCAACTGTTTGACACCCGGTTTTGGGGGGCTTACATGTGGAGGGAAATGGTGAGAAAGAAGGTCTTTTTTCCTGCTTTCATTATTTTTTTTTTACTTTAGAGGTGACTACATGTCACCTCTATTGCTCCATTTTGTCTTATTCCATCTCAGCCATTAGATCAGTGTTCAATCAAATGGCCCAAAGTTGATGCCGCAGGTTGATGCGGATCCTAGTTTTAGCGGCGACAATAAGTCGCCTCTATTGCTCATTTTTTTGTGGAACTTGCAAGCCATTAGTTCAAAATGTGATCTAGCGGCCCAAAATTTAAATTACCAATAGGGGTGAGTTTTTACGAGTCGCCTCTATTGTTGTCGCTCATGTTGCTTGCATTTCTTATGATGTATGTATGTTTGTATTGTACAGCCCTATAAATAGTGGCTCTTGTATATTGTATCTTATACATCTCCATGAAAGAACTCTTCTATTCCTTATTCTCTCTATAATCCTTGGTTTTTTACTAGGCCTTGTTATTCAACAAACGTTACCTTTAGTGCCACATTTCTCACATTAACCCACCTACCTCTAGAGAGAGAAAAAGAATGGGCAGAAGATGTTGACCACAGTGGTTGTTGGTGACGACTTCGTATGTGATATTGTCTTTTACAACTAATGGTTGGAAAATTCTTGCATTTTGTTGTTGGCAGCGGAATGATTAACAACATGAATTCGAACACAATATCAATGAACATGATCAAATGTATTTATCAAATTCAAAGGTTTATACAAGAACAAGGTTTCGGTTTCTCTGTGGAATTGTTTTCACAATTCTTGGTAAGGAACAAATGAAACATTACAATCATATTTATACTAGTTTGAAAAACGGTTAGCGGTTATTTTTCCCGGGAGTGACGTTTCATCTTCGAACCGTTGTGTCCTCTCATGTTTGATCTTGTCCCTTCATCCAATAGACACCTCTTTTTGGCCTTTTGATTCAACTTCTGCATTGCTGTCTTCTTTGACCCATTTGCAAACGTTTTTCAAACATATTTACAATCCTAAGATAACTATATCCTAATAACATAATAATAATATCTAGCTTATATTCCAATACCCTCCCTTAAGCTAGATTGGGAGAACTTGTATTTTGTCTCTTGATGATGATATTTGTTGCTTGCTTCTCGTCAATTTCTATTCATATGATGCTATCTCTGTGTCATTCATGGGAGTTGTTTCTTCTGTACCATCCATGAGACCTGTACCATCCATAGGAGTTTTTCTTCTGTGACATCTATGTGGTCTGTTAGCTTAGTCATCATGTAATTCCATCTTTCTTTTTATATTCCATGACGGGAGTTGTTCTCCCTTTTTCTTTCCTTCTAATTACTTTCCCTGTTGTAGGTTGCTTTCATGTCGCACCTCAGTGTTTCATGAGTTTTTATTTATCTTCGTATGTTTCTTCATTTCTTGACTCCATATAATATCGTTTTCCAATCTAATTTAGCTCCGCTTTGTCGCTTTCTCTATCTTGTTGGGTGGCTTTTAAATTGCGTTATCGCCATTCATATATGAGAGTATGAACTCGGTGTCATATATAAATCCGATTAATTCCTTTTTCCATATATGAGAGTGTGAACTCGGTGTCATATATGAATCAAATTAATCAATGTTTGTTATGGTGCAGCTTTCACATTAATTCCTCTTGCTGCATTGTCTCTCACATTATTCTGCTTTCTTTTCTTCCGCATTCCTTTCATTATTTTCGCCTCTTCTCTTCTTCGTATTTCATTTCTCTGTTCATTATTTTTCGTCTCTTCTTTTCTTTGTATTTCATTTCTCTTTTCATTATATTTCGTCTCTTCTCTTCTTCGCCACTTTTTATTCTACGCATTATTCTTCTTTCATTTCTTTTGCATGTCTATATTTCTCGCATTCTTTTCTCGTAGCCACCTGTTTATTTATCTCTTGAATAGCCGGAGCAGTACTTCGCTTGTTGAGTCGTATTTTATTACACATACTACGGAGTTGTCTTTTCTCAAGCTATGCGGTTTTCCTTTTATCAATGTATGATTTTCGCCTCCGCATGTTTTTGTTTAAGATTTCCATAGCAATTCTTGTTGTTGGTCTTGATCTTTCGCTTTGTACTAAATTTGATTTAAAGTAAAAAATCTACTTTCCTTCAGACTTTCTGGTAGACTTTCGTTTTATACAATCTGCCCTTGACCAACTTATTTTTTTTTAAAAAAAAAAACATAACCCTTAATATTTAAAAAACAGTTTTCTTTTGTTTCTGTTGACTTTTGAAAGTCAACCTTTGTTTCTTCTTCGTTGGTTTTCCTATCGAAGCCTACTACCCAAATAACTTCTTCGCGACTTTTTCTACATCCTATTCTGAATATCTAGATTTCATTGAACCGGTATAAGAACAATATTTGAATACAAATCCAAATCGAAACTATGTTCTAATAATCCAATATGTCTTCTTCTACGTTAAAAGTTTGTTCGGTTACGTCCGAAACAAACAGCCTTAATTCAACGTATTCTAAGAATCACGATTGAATAATCCGGTATTGATTGTTAATAATAACCAATAATGAATTCACTGTAATGAATTCTCTATAATTTTTTAAACAAAAATTGGCGGGAAATCAAAAACTTGCGGGTTCCTTGAAGTATTATCAACAACAATCAAATTTCTTAACCCGGATTTGAATTAAGACACTATATCCGATTAGAAACTTAAAATGAAATCAGGAATATGTAACCGTATGATGCGCGCTCTCGTTTCTGAATTCTGCAAGTTCCGGTGTCTCGCCGGAATCCTTCTGTTTGTCAGTTTCTTCTTCTTTTCCGGTTCTGATTTGACTAACGATTACTCTTCTATATGATAAAATTTATTATCCTTGTCGATTGGCCTTTATCTCTTTGATTCGATGATCGTCCAGTGATTTCTTTATATCTCTGTTTTATGTCCGAAAACAGGGATGTTTGATTTTGATCTTTGTTCTTCGATTCTTCACTGGATTTCTTTGAATTTCTTTCAATCGATTAAGCAATCCTTCTTAGATTGAATATCTTCTGGATTCAAACAGAAACGAATCTGTTTCTGATCTTTAATCGCGTGGCTCTGTTTTTCTATCCGAATTGTAACAGCCGAATTCATGATTGATTTAGATTTATTCTTTGTTTCTTGGCTCTGATACTAGTTTTGTTGGCAGCGGAATGATTAAAAACACGAATTTGAACACAATATCAATGAACATGATCAAATTTATTTATCAAATTCAAAGGTTTATACAAGAACAAGGTTTCAGTTTCTCTGTGGAATTGTTTTCACAATTCTTGGTAAGGAACAAATGAAACATTACAATCATATTTATACTAGTTTGAAAAACGGTTAGCGGTTATTTTTCCCGGGAGTCACGTTTCATCTTCGAACCGTTGTGTCCTCTCATGTTTGATCTTGTCCCTTCATCCAATAGACACCTCTTTTTGGCCTTTTGATTCAACTTCTGCATTGCTGTCTTCTTTGACCCATTTGCAAACGTTTTTCAAACATATTTACAATCCTAAGATAACTATATCCTAATAACATAATAATAATATCAACCTTATATTCCAATACCCTCCCGTAAGCTAGATTGGGAGAACTTGTATCTTGTCTCTTGATGATGATATTTGTTGCTTGCTTCTCGTCAATTTCTATTCATATGATGCTATCTCTGTGTCATTCATGGGAGTTGTTTCTCCTGTACCATCCATGAGACCTGTACCATCCATAGGAGTTTTTCTTCTATGACATCTATGTGGTCTGTTAGCTTAGTCATCATGTAATTCCATCTTTCTTTTTATCTTCCATGACGGGAGTTGTTCTCCCTTTTTCTTTCCTTCTAATTACTTTCCCTGTTGTAGGTTGCTTTCATGTCGCACCTCAGTGTTTCATGAGTTTTTATTTATCTTCGTATGTTTCTTCATTTCTTGACTCCATATAATATCGTTTTCCAATCTAATTCAGCTCTGCTTTGTCGCTTTCTCTATCTTGTTGGGTGGCTTTTAAATTGCGTTATCGCCATTCATATATGAGAGTATGAACTCGGTGTCATATATGAATCCGATTAATTCCTTTTTCCATATATGAGAGTGTGAACTCGGTATCATATATGAATCAAATTAATCAATGTTTGTTATCGTGCAGCTTTCACATTAATTCCTCTTGCTGCATTGTCTCTCACATTATTCTGCTTTCTTTTCTTCCGCATTCCTTTCATTATTTTCGCCTCTTCTCTTCTTGGTATTTCATTTCTCTGTTCATTATTTTTCGTCTCTTCTTTTCTTTGTATTTCATTTCTCTTTTCATTATATTTCGTCTCTTCTCTTCTTCGCCACTTTTTATTCTACGCATTATTCTTCTATCATTTCTTTTGCATGTCTATATTTCTCGCATTCTTTTCTCGTAGCCACCTGTTTATTTATCTCTTGAATAGCCGGAGCAGTACTTCGCTTGTTGAGTCGTATTTTATTACACATACTACGGAGTTGTCTTTTCTCAAGCTATGCGGTTTTCCTTTTATCAATGTATGATTTTCGCCTCCGCATGTTTTTGTTTAAGATTTCCATAGCAATTCTTGTTGTTGGTCTTGATCTTTCGCTTTGTACTAAATTTGATTTAAAGTAAAAAATCTACTTTCCTTCAGACTTTCTGGTAGACTTTCGTTTTATACAATCTGCCCTTGACCAACTTATTTTTTTTTTTTTTAAAAACATAACCCTTAATATTTAAAAAACAGTTTTCTTTTGTTTCTGTTGACTTTTTAAAGTCAACCTTTGTTTCTTCTTCGTTGGTTTTCCTATCGAAGCCTACTACCCAAATAACTTCTTCGCGACTTTTTCTACATCCTATTCTGAATATCTAGATTTCATTGAACCGGTATAACAACAATATTTGAATACAAATCCAAATCGAAACTATGTTCTAATAATCCAATATGTCTTCTTCTACGTTAAAAGTTTGTTCGGTTACGTCCGAAACAAACAGCCTTAATTCAACGTATTCTAAGAATCACGATTGAATAATCCGGTATTGATTGTTAATAATAACCAATAATGAATTCACTGTAATGAATTCTCTATAATTTTTAAAACAAAAATTGGCGGGAAATCAAAAACTTGCGGGTTCCTTGAAGTATTATCAACAACAATCAAATTTCTTAACCCGGATTTGAATTAAGACACTATATCCGATTAGAAACTTAAAATGAAATCAGGAATATGTAACCGTATGATGCGCGCTCTCGTTTCTGAATTCTGCAAGTTCCGGTATCTCGCCGGAATCCTTCTGTTTGTCAGTTTCTTCTTCTTTTCCGGTTCTGATTTGACTAACGATTACTCTTCTATATGATAAAATTTATTATCCTTGTCGATTGGCCTTTATCTCTTTGATTCGATGATCGTCCAGTGATTTCTTTATATCTCTGTTTTATGTCCGAAAACAGGGATGTTTGATTTTGATCTTTGTTCTTGGATTCTTCACTGGATTTCTTTGAATTTCTTTCAATCGATAAGCAATCCTTCTTAGATTGAATATCTTCTGGATTCAAACAGAAACGAATCTGTTTCTGATCTTTAATCGCGTGGCTCTGTTTTTCTGTCCGAATTGTAACAGCCGAATTCATGATTGATTTAGATTTATTCTTTGTTTCTTGGCTCTGATACTAGTTTTGTTGGCAGCGGAATGATTAACAACACGAATTTGAACACAATATCAATGAACATGATCAAATTTATTTATCAAATTCAAAGGTTTATACAAGAACAAGGTTTCGGTTTCTCTGTGGAATTGTTTTCACAATTCTTGGTAAGGAACAAATGAAACATTACAATCATATTTATACTAGTTTGAAAAACGGTTAGCGGTTATTTTTTCCCGGGAGTCACGTTTCATCTTCGAACCGTTGTGTCCTCTCATGTTTGACCTTGTCCCTTCATCCAATAGACACCTCTTTTTGGCCTTTTGATTCTACTTCTGCATTGGTGTCTTCTTTGACCCATTTGCAACCGTTTTTCGAACATATTTACAATCCTAAGATAACTATATCCTAATAACATAATAATAATATCTAGCTTATATTCCAATATTTGTTGTTGTTGTGGGTCATGTATCTTCGTTCTTATCATAGATTTTTTAACACATTTTTTTTTGTTGTTGTGAGCCAGTCTTTTTGGCAGTTGTTAGTTTACTCTGGCGGTGCCATCTTCGATTGTAGGTTATATTGGTGATGATGTTGTTCTCAGTAAGAGCTTTGTATGTCCGATAATAACGTTGTTGTTATAAACCCTAATTTTTGGGGTGCGTCAGCCGGCCATTACCGACAGTTGTTTTGCAATGGTCGTCCCTGGTGGTGGTGGTGGCTACAACTGTCCTAATCAAACGTAGCCAACCACCTATGAGCTACAGTTGTAGCTTTGCCCTCTGTTACTGCGTTGGGTTGCGGCCACGTTGAATTTTGAGATTCGATTTAAGGGTTATGATGAGAAACCTGAGCCTTTGTGTTACAGTTTATGGTAGTCATGTGGCTTTGTATTTCAAGGCAACCGGCGTTTGCCATGATAATCTTGGGAGCAGGCTGAGAAGAGCCTGCATTTTAGAGGAGTCTGCGCTGATAATCATGGGCTTTCATGCAGCCATGGACGAAATACATTAGTATTTTGTATATTGGCAAGGCATTAGATGTTATTGTTACTTTACTCCCTATACAAGCTGAGACAGTTTAGGTTATAAGAAGTATTGTTTCTGTGGAAATTTGGGGTCTGAAATCTAGATCTGTGACAAAGATGCGAGGCGGTGATGGCGGATGATGTTGAAAGGAGAAGTTACAAGAAACCGTTTACAAAAACAATTTGGGTTATGAGTATTGTTTTTGTGGAAATTTAGGTTCCCTAACTGTGACAACGTCATTTTTCAGGTCAAAAATCCTTTCACAAAAACAATTTGAATTCATATTTGCGATGCATTCTAGACTTACTTTTATAAAAACCAGGTGATGATACAAGAAACACACACATTAGACTATCTGAGCAATCACTATGTTACACAAGACAACTATCACCAACACGTGTAGTTTAAATTCATAGAAAAAAAAAACTTCCTATTTTAAACTTTTGGCGATTACCCAAATTCTAAAGTCCGTTTGTCCGTGTACGTTTTTATAAATATATATATACATATATACATTTATTTTTAGTTGAGCACGTACAACATAAATGCATGTATTATTTCAGGTAAACGGGTACCCAAATATATATATATATATATATATATATATATATATATATATATATATATAGGGGAAAGTTAATTTGAGAACACCTATATTTCGTGCGAACCGTGAGAACGGCATCTAAAACCATTCAAATTCAAAATTTCTTTTTACATTTATCTTTATTACTAAAATACAATCCCAAAAAACACAATTTACGCGTAAAAATTCAAACGTATACGAAAAAAAATTGTTTTACACATGTGTAAATTTACTGTTTATACATGTGTAAACTGTTTCATTTACACATGTGTAAAAAGTTAATTTGAAAGTGTTTTTGCAAGAAAAGATGAATTATTTGAAAAGAACATTCATTTATTAATGTTGTATTTTGATTATAATGAGGTTTGTATGAAAAAAATTTGATTTTGATTGATTTTTTTACTTGTTCTCACGGTTCTCACAATATTTAGCGTTCTCAAGATAACCCTCCCCTATATATATATATATATATATATATATATATATATATATATATATATATATATATATATATATATATATATATATATATATATAGGGTAGGGTTCAAATAGGAACCATACCTTAAGTAGGAACTATAGGAAACCAATCTTAGCCATTGATCTATAATGGTATGATTGTAATTAAATGCAACTTTATTTAATTAATTAAATTTGATTAAGGGTAATTTTGTACTTTTCACCACCACCAAAATAGGAAGTTAATTAATTAATTAATTAAATTAGGATCTTTAATTAATTATATATATTTAAAAAGGATTAATTTCATATATACTTTTGGAAACTTAAAGAATTTCATATATACCCAACCAAAACTAAAAATATCATATATACCCAACTTTATTGAAATTTTACTTAATGACCATTTTACCCCTTTCTATTATAATTTTTATACCCTAATTTTAATTTTGATTTTGATTGTGATCAACATCTAGAAACCGAATCTTCTTCGGCTTTTCGCCTCCTCAACTGTTCCCTCGATGGCATGGAAACGAAAAGCAAGCTTTTATTTGTTATACTTGCATTACATAATGGGTTTTTTTTATCAACGGCATTTTTATTTGTTTTTGTTCTAAACACTTTCTGGATCGTTTTTGTTCGTTTGGTTTAGTTGTGGTTATGTTTTCTCAGATACTAAGAATATAGTGCTTCAATTCTTTATGGGTTATCGATTTTGCTTTTAATTTTCTCAATTACCAAGAATATATGGCTATCTTTTTTATTTATTTGTTTTAAATAGTTTTCAATTTGAATATTACTTTTTCTTGAGTTACATATTTGATCGAATGATGGAATGAAGCTACATCTTCCCAAATTGTTCGACAGAAGTGTTATGTTTCAATTCAAATTTGAAGTTAACGATGGACTGCTATGAATTTTTAGAGTTTTAGGAAAACAAGGGCAAAATGGTCACTTATTAAATTGTTTTTAATGAATTGGGTATATTTGATATTTTAACTACTTTGTAATTGTATATATGATATATTTAGTTTTGTATGGGTATATATAATATTTTTAAAGTTTAGAAGGGTATATATGAAATTGCCCCTAGTTTTTTAATTCTTTTTTAAATACGTTTTCTAAATATTATGTATTCACGTTGTTAATGTGCACACATGTATATCAGTTTATTTTTTATTTTTTCATTCATCATCATCACCAACACAGATATACATTGGTGTATATCAGTTTCTTTTTTTGTTCATTCATCATCGTCATCGACACATATATACAATGGTGTACATCACCGCTATAAGGATAAACAAAGCCAAATGCCTATACACAAGTGTATATAATGGTAAAATTTTATTTAGTTATATAGCTGTTGTAAGTTGAAGTGTACATTGGTGTATATCAATTTTTTTTGTTCATTCATCATCATCAACACATATATACAATGGTGTACATCAGTTATACATTGATGTATATCAGTTTTTTTTCTTTCATTCAACATCATCAACACAGATATACATTGGTGTATATTCGTTTTTCATTCATCATCATCACCAACATAAATATGCATTGGTGTATATCAGTTTTTTTTGTTGATTACACCATTATCATCAACACATACCAGTAACATCATGATTGTATGTATATGGAACCCAAATGTACATTACTTTATATGTACATGTGTGTATATGTAACATGTACATCAGGGGACAATGCATCCCCAACCCCCACCGATTTTCTGCTCAGTAGCGTAAATTTTTCCGGTTTAATCCAAAAAAATGTACTTTTAATCCGGTCCCCACCGACTTGAAAAAAAAAATTGTTTCTCGTGACTTTCGGCCCCGTCAACCAAAAAATCAAGCTTCGCCATCATCTATGAATAAAAAAAATCCTTAGGTATCTAAAACAAACCCAAGAAACATCAATAGCCAATCAAATTAAAGATAAAAAACAAAACAATCCATCAAACTAAACCTCCTAATAAGACAAGAAAAAATAATATACCACTAACATGTAGAGAAGAAGACATGGGAATTGGGTGAGGTTTTATACAAGTTAACTAATGTGCGCCGACTGAAACATTTGAAATGTTTAAAAGGAGTTAAGAATTTAATAAGATAACAAGGAGAGGAAGTGAGGTATGATTACGGGTGGAAGCACATAGAAGAGTAGAACCCTCCATTAATGCTTGATGGGTATGTAAAAGATAAATATATAATAAATCTTAGGTCTGTGATAATTTGTGAAAAGGATGAGTGCTTGGAGTGGGTGAGAAATTTTAGGAAACTTAATAACTGATTATACGTAATTCCATATCATTAGAATGATTGAAAATATTTAAATGTATAATTACACTCCTACCCTCTAGATCAAAAAAATAAAAGAAGGGCTAAGATTGGTTCCTACGGTTCCTAACTACCCCTATGGTTCCTATTTGATCCAAATTTCTATATATATATATATATATATATATATATATATATATATATATATATAGGATTGGGTTCATTTGAGAACCACCTTCACTTGTGAGAACTTGAGAACCTCCATTGACCAATGACTTGTTGACACATATGCACCTCCAAATTATAATAATAAAGGGTAAGAAAGTAATTACCCTCCCCTCCCCTACCCCACCCCACCCCTCCCACCCCACCCCTCTTATGTAAGCAGACACACGTTTTTTTTTTAAAAAAAAAAATCACTTCGCTCTCTCACCTCTCTCTCTCACACACAAGTCTCTCTCTCTCTCTAACACACACACACACACGGTTCACTCTCTCTCTCTCTAACACACACACGGTTCACTCTCTCTCTAACACACACACACACGTCGGAGGTGAAGGGGGTGGTTCGTGGTGGGGGAAGGGGCGGAGGGCGGCGGAGGACGGTGGTCGGATCTGAAACAGGTTTGTTTCATATTATTTTTTTATGATTATTGTTATTATTGTTGTTATTATTATTATTATTATTATTTTGTTTTTTGTTATTATTATTTAGTTTGTTTTGGATGGTTTGGATGGTTTCAGGTAGATGGTGGAGGTGGTCGAAGGGGTGGTGGAGGTGGTCGAAGGGAGCGGTGGATCTGTGGGGGGGTGGGGTTCGTTTGTGGGTTCCGAAGGGGTGAATGTTGGTTTTGGGTTGGGATCGTTTTTTTTGGTGGTGTGTTTGGTCTTTGGACACAGATCTGGAGGTGTAAGTGGGTTGTTCGTGGGGGGGCAGGGGCGGAGGGGTGGAGGAGATGGCGGAGGGGGTGAAGGAGACGGCGGTGGTGGTGGATCTGTGGTGGACGGCGACGGAGACGGCGGTGGAGGTATGTTATTTTTTATAATTATTATTATTATTTATGTTATTATTTATTTATATTATTATTATTTTTCTGTTATTATTATTATTATTATTATTTTTGTTAATATTATTATTATTATTTATGTTATTATCTATTATTATTATTATTATTTTTTGTTATTATTAATATTATTATTTATGTTATTATTATTAATATTTTTATTATTTTCTGTTATTATTATTAGTATAATAAATGTTATTATTATTAATATTATTATTATTTATTTTTTCTGTTTTTTTGTGTGCAAAAGATAGCATTTTTTTGTTGAAATTTTGGGTTTTTTGGCAGGGGAGATGCTGTGAAGATGATGATGTTAAAACACCAGTGTAAAAATACGAAATGTGTAGTTGTTTTTGATGTAAAAAACACTGGTGTAACACACCAGTTACACCAGTGTAAATATAAATGTATAGATGTTTTGATGTGTAGATCTTTGTAGTTTGGTTTACATTGTATTTTTTCTATAGAAGTTTGTGTATACATGTTTTTTTGGGGGGTTTTACACCAGTGTTTTTGTGTAGTAGGTTTTGTGTATGATAGATTACACCGGTGTAATAACGAATCTATAGATGTTTTTTTGGGTTTTACACTAGTGTTTTTGTAGTAGGTTTGTGTAGGGGTAGATTTACACTGGTGTAAATAATTACACCAGTGTAAATTATCCCCATCAGATTTATGTTACGGTTATTTTTTTAAAAAAGTAAAGGAATTTAAAAATTAAATTTAGTAAAAAGAAATATTATATTTAAATAATGAATAAGAAATTAATATTGTATTATAATGCTACTTTCTCTCTCCATGGTGTTTTTACATAAACACCCTTCATTGTACTTGATTATAATAAAAAATTAAATGTTAAGACAAGTGGGATGATAAAAGACAAAATACTAAAACTTTTGATCTCAACCATTCAATGCCCAAGATCAATGGCTTATAATGGTTCTCATGGTTCTCTCAACTCAACATGGTTCTCAAAATAACCCAACCCTATATATATATATATATTTATATATATATATATATATATATATATATATATATATAGGGAATGGATATATAGAAAACCCAAGTTATTTGGTAAACTATGAAAACTCTATCATAGCCATCCATCCCATACCATCTATGGTTGAGATTCAACCATTGTACTTCCCCTTGGATATATTAATATTTTAATACACAAAAAGACATAAAGGGGTATTTTGGGGACACAAGAAATTGCTCTCTCTCTCTCTCTCTCTCTCAAGTACTAGGGTCATGTCACACCCTCTCTCATACTTTTTCTTTAAAAAAAATATTATAATAATGGGTCATGTCACACCCTCTCTCCTACTTTTTCAAAGTCAACATCACCATTCTCTCTCATCTCTCCTACTTTTTCTTTAAGAAAATATTATTATAATAGGTCATGTCACATCATCTCTCTCTTCTTTCCTACTTTTTGTTTAAGAAAATATTATTATAATGAGTCATGTCACACTCTCTCTCCTACTTTTTGTTTAAGAAATGTTATTATAATGGGGCAAGTACGTGTGTTAACATGTGTTACCAGCCTTATTGAAAAAAAAAACCTTGGTAGAGATATTAAACCTGTTAACATGTGTTAACCTATGTTACCAGCCTTTTCAAAAACTTAATAAACGCCTAAAAACAACTTTTGTTAACACATAGTAGAGATATTAAACCTGTTAACATGTGTTAACATGTTAACACATTGTTATCTCTCTCCTCTCTCCTATTTATGAATAACATGTGATATTAAACCTATTAACTTATAATAAACATGTGTTATATATAAAACCCTGGTTGAGGCATAAGTTGACAAAGTTGGCAGTCGAGGAATAAGTTCTTGTCAGTTTTGGCAATGACTAACAACTGTTAACAAGATAACACAAAGCAGCAATTTATGTAACCACATACAGCCTAGATTCTAAAAGGGACACCATGGGCGTCGCATAGTTTAACTTATACATATCAAAGGTTTTAAAAAGATCATATGCACTAAGTAACCTCTAGACGCAAAAAACATGGCGACATAGATACCCAATTTTGATATATTAAAACTGTTAGCATGTATTAACATATCTTACCAGCCTTATTGGAAAAAAAGAAAAACCTTAGTAGAGATATTAACACTGTTAACATGTGTTAACATGTTAACACATGTTAACAGTTTTTGTAAATCTGTCCCATTAACTTTTTAACACTTGTTAATAAGTTGACGTATAAAAACTTTGTTAACACTTTATTATGACATGTTAAACAGTTTTAGGAAATCTGTCCTATAAAACTTTGTTAACACTTTGTTAACACTTGTTAATAAGTTGACGTATAAAAACTTTGTTAACACTTTGTTATGACATGTTAACAGTTTTAGTAAATTTGTCCTATAAAACTTTGTTAACACTTGTTAATAAGTTGACGTATAAAAACTTTGTAGATAGTTGGTGCTAAAAACAAGAAATCATAATTGAGATATTAAAAGTGTTAACATGAGATATTAAAAGTGTTAACATGTGTTAACATATCTTACCAGCCTTATTGGAAAAAAAGGAAAACCTTATTAGATTTACTAAACCTGTTAATACATGTTAACAGTTGTAGTGAATCTGTACTATACAACTTTGTTAACACTTGTTAATAAGTTGACGTATAAGAACTTTGTTAACACTTGTTAATAACAAAAAGAACCTAACTGTTAACATGTAATATCAACACAAGAAATATCATTCTGTAAAAAAAAACCGATTCTTGTAAAATGTGGCTATGTTTTCTTGCAAAGAAACATAATAAAATCTAGTGACTTTCACGGGAAATGTATACCATAACCACTTTATTACAAAGTATCATTACAAACAATTAACCACTTTAACAAAATAAATCTAGTAACTCTATACATTGAGTACAAAAAAGAAAACGTTATAAAAAAGTTTTTCTACATATTTTTCTCGGCTTCCTTCGACTTCGTTTGTTAACATATGTTAACCAGTGGGGTCTTCGTTATCAACTGCAAAACAATAGATGAGATATTAACCGGTGTGACCAACTCATCATTTAACATACTAAAACAGGAGTAACATGTGTTAGTCGGGGCCCAAATAACTACTTAAAGTCACAAAATCTAAATTTCCAAATTCCAACTGTTAATATTAATTCAATATTTCTACCTCATCGCTTAACATCAATTAACCTTCAATCCTCACTAAACTGAAATCGGCCCAAGTTCAAAACCTATGGCTCTAAAACTAACAAAATCTAAACAATACGAATCCGAAACTCAAACGAACTCTTGACCTTCACATAAATGATAAACCTACTATATATACATATAACATGCATCAATAACCATCTTTAACATCAAACTTTAGAACAGAAACCAGATCTACAACCTCATGTCCCCAATCCAATAACAATCTAACATAAACAAAATAATAAAAAAAATCAAAAAGGTTAAAATAAGTTTTTTTTTTTTTCATTCAAGCATTTGATCAAACACTTGGTATGCAAACAAAAAAAAATCTATGATTTGAGTGAAAAAAAGTTAAAACAATCTTATGTTAATCGACCACAAAGCTTTAGCAACGACCATCAACAGAAAAACAAAGAAAATCTTAAAAAAAAAACACTACATAAACGAAAAAAAAACTTACCTTCAATTTCAACATGTGGAGACCTATCAACAACAAGTGGTAATGGTTGACCAAAAAGCTTTAGCAACCTCCAATCGTGACTCACCCTCACTTCCGACTGAACCTATACGACCTCTGCTACCACCGCTGTAACCGTTGATGATTGCACGAGATGGTTGGGACATCCGTTGACCGTATACTTTCAGTACCATATTGATGATGCTTCTTCTTTCGTGTTGATGATGATGGTGACCGTGGTGGATGTTGATGATGGTGGTGATGGTCGATGTTGATGATGATGGTGGTAGATATTGACTTGTAGATCCAGATCTACTTTTTTATTTTTGAGAGAGAAAGGGATAGAGAGAGAGTGAGTGGTTTAAAAATAAAAAAGGATAGATGCAAACCTTCTTTTGTACTTGATGGGGATTTCCTAGAGATTGTCAAAAGATGCTATATGTGAAATGACCTCCTTACCCTTTTCTTATTAATAAATTGATTTTGGAACATGATGATGTGGCTTAATTCTAGCCACAAGTGGGGTTTTTATAGTTTACCATATAACTTAGGTTTTCTATAGATACTTATACTATATATATATATATATATATATATATGGTAAAGTATATGGAGGAAACCTCCTTATTTGGTAAACTCTGGAAACTCTGACTTCCCAACAAATTTTTTTTTTTGAAAAAAATAGGGTATGTAATATACATTTTTTTAAACATTTTGAGCCAAAAAATCGAAAAAGCGCCGAACGTTTTTTTTAAAAAATAAAAAACGTCTACTGTTTACATATAGTTAACACATTGTTAACACCTGTTATTAGCGCTTAACATGTGTTAGTCAAAATTTTATTTATTTTTTTAAAAAAAAAATACTCGGCGCTTTTTTAATTTTTTTGGCCCAAAATGCTTAAAATCATGTATATTACTTGCCCTATTTTTTTCAAAAAAAAAAATATTGGGAAGTCAGAGTTTCCAGAGTTTACCAAATAAGGAGGGTTTTTCTTTATATCCATTCCCTATATATATATATATATATATATATATATATATATATATATATGTGGGAATGGTTCTAGAGAAAACCCTCCTTATTTGGTAAACTCTGGAAACCCTGACTTCCCAATATTTTTTTTTTTAAAAATAGGGCAAGTAATATACATGATTTTAAGCATTTTGGGCCAAAAAAATTTAAAAAGCGCAGAGTAGTTTTTTTTTAAAAAAAATTAAAATTTTGACTAACACATGTTAAGCGCTAATAACAGGTGTTAATTATATGTAAACACTAGACGTTTTTTTATTTTTTTAAAAAAAAAACCGTTCGGCGCTTTTTCGATTTTTTTGGCTCAAAATGCTTAAAAAATGTATATTACATACCCTATTTTTTTCAAAAAAAAATGTTGGGAAGTTAGAGTTTCCAGAGTTTACCAAATAAGGAGGGTTTCCTCCATATACTTTACCATATATATATATATATACATAGGTAGAGGATCCTGTAGAAAATTGATTTGTGTGAGAAGCGTAGGAAGGATTAAAAATTGACATGTAGCTATCATATATATATATATATATATATAGGATTCGGATCATTTGAGAACCACCATTTAGGGAGAGAACCAAATAACCAGTGTGAACATGTGGCATTTTTGTAAATATGAAGGTGTCTACAAAAACCCCTCCATCAAAAAAAAATAAATAAAAAAAATTATATAACCTAAATAAATAAAAAAATAAAAAAAATAAAAAAAGTAAAAACACCAAAATGATTATTTTGCATTATTAATTCGAAAAAAATAAAAACAAATAAAAAATGGCTGTTGTGACGTCATATGACGTCATCCTTGATGCACATGTGCATTTCGCTGTTATATATACAGAAATACACCGTATGCACATGTGCATTTCACTATTAAATCACACTTTTGAATGAATTGTCAATTACCATACTTAAATGACTATAAAATGGACTCGATACAGATATATAAGGGTTCACAAATTCTATTTAATGATCATTAAATGGATGCAAAGTGAGATATAAAATACACTCCAACTCGTCAAGTGTTTAGTCATGCATATTATAACATAAATTGAAAATAAAACACGTGTATGACAACAAACATGAATAAACTTGAAACACCTCTATATAAGACCTATAAAATAAGAAACGTGTACTGCATGCACATGTGCATTTCACTAATATTGTTAGATTTTTTAATGGTTTAACTTTCGGCATACATATATGCATGCATCATTCTTCAAATAACAATGTTTTTATACCAATTTGTCTTTATCATACAACTATAGGTAGTCTCTACCAAACGTTTAACTCAATAAAATAAACGATAGCAAAAAAATATCCATATTACAAACCAACTATGTTAACCACCTACATACAAAATTCTAATTATCTCACAACCTCACTTCACCAACATAACAAAATGTTAAACCAAACATACATTACACAAAATGTTCTACAAACTTCTTTGTTTGTTTTCACTGCCACGTTTTAACATGCTTTGTTTTATTTTTTCTTTTTTGTATTTGCATCTGCACACACATTTGTCATACAACACATTATATCATGTTCATCCATAATGATGCACATGTGCATAATCAACTATATATGTTAAATATTTCACAAAACAACATACCATCATTATTCACGGGTTCAATATGTTTCCGTTTGTTTGATCTCGTTTGAACCTTTTTTTTTAATTTCAAATCTGCACATATAATGTTTTGTGTTAGTAAACATCCAACATTTAATATTTTAACAAGATAAAACTACATATATGCACATGTTCATTTCTATATAAATGTACTTAAATAAATAATAACAACCTGATTCATCTTCTTGACAAACATCCATTATATTGTCAGTTTCCGCTTTTGGGATAACAAACGGATCTCGATTAGTTTATGCTATACAATAAATAAAGAACATAAATACTAAAAGGAAGAAGGAAAAAAAATACCAACTACATCCTGACTAAACAAATAATGCCAACCTGATTCACATTCATGATGACCAATTCTGTCATTATCTTCACTTGTATCATGTAACTTTTTTTTTCCTTTATCCCTTGATTGTAATATAAATGTTACTTTATTTGGTTTCATATACGCACATGTGCATTTCTATATAAATGTACTTAAATAAATAATAACAACCTGATTCATCTTATTGACAAATATCCATTACATTATCAGTTTCCGCTTCTGGGATAACAAACAGATCTCGATTAGTTTATGCTATACAATAAATAAAGAACATAAATACTAAAAGGAAGAAGGAAAAAAAATACCAACAACATCCTGACTAAACAAATAATGCCAACCTGATTCACATTCCTGATGACCAACTCTGTCATTATCTTCACTTGTATCATGTAACTTTTTTTGTTCCTTTATCCCTTGATTGTAATATAAATGTTACTTTCTTTGGTTTTTTCCCCATCTCTTATCTACAAACATTATAAACGCATAAGAAAACCGATATTTCGTCATGATTGCACATGTGCAACATCATTACTTTGTTAATTACAACAAAAATCATGCAAGTGTGCATTCTTATAATTAACTTAATCATAACAATATGTGATATATCGTTAATTTTAACATTAGAATCTACATTTTGCACATATGCATTAAAAGCATATGTAACACCCCGTTGTTACGTGTCCGAGATTATATATAATTCATAATTAATTAAAGTAATAATAATAGATTATAATAAATAATAATTAGTATTAATATGTTAACATTAAATGCACATGCTTTCCTTTTTGCTTACCACTGTACACGCACACACATACATTTATTTATTTTGGACAACACACTCCTACCATTAATTTATTGCCTTCTACCTTATCATATCATTCATGCATTATTTCCTTGTTGTACACACCTATCCACTAATTTATTGCCTTCTACCTTATCATATCATTCTTCATTTGCTTACATCCTAAGCACACACACCTGTCCAAGATTCATCCTCCCTAATCATAATAGAACCATCCAATAATATTACAAATACATACATACACCATTAAAGAACACCACCTTCAATATATATATACTGCTGCGCACATCACATTCATGATATACCTATATTATAAACCAACATAATATGCACCAATTATAAATAGAGAGAGAGAGAGAGAGAGGAGTACGATGAGAGAGTGAGGGATACAGATATATAAGGGGTCACAAATTCTATTTCAGTGATCATTAAATGGATGCAAAGTGAGCTATAAAATACACTCGAACTCGTCAAGTGTTTAGTCATGCATATTATAACATAAATTGAAAATAAAACACATGTATGACAACAAACATGAATAAACTTGAAACACCTCTATATAAGACCTATAAAATAAGAAACGTGTACTACATGCACATGTGCATTTCACTAATATTGTTAGATTATTTTAATGGTGTAACTTTCAGGCATATATATATGCATGCATCATTCTTCAAATAACACAGTTTTTATACCAATTTGTCTTTATGATACAACTACATGTAGTTTCTACTAAACGTATTAACTCAATAAAAAAACGATAACAAAAAAATATCCATATTACAAACCAACTATGTTAACCACCTACATACAAAATTCTAATTATCTCACAACCTCACGTTCACCAACATAACAAAATGTTAAACCAAACATACATTACATAAAATGTTATACAAACTTCTTTGTTTTGTTTGACAATTTCCTTATACCCAACCAAAGTTAAGGTTGTGTTACGCGTGTTCGTATTGGGCGCCAATTTGCTTTTTTCATAACATTCTTTTGATTTGTCTTCACTGCCACCGTTTTAACCGTCATTCTTCACCGTCACAATATGTTTCCGCTTATTTGACCTTGTTTGAGCATTTCTTCTTAAATCTATATCTGCATATAGGATAATTTGTGTGTTTTAAACAATCAACATTTAATATTTCACAAGAAAAACTGCGCATATGCACATGTGCATTTCTATACAAATGTACTAAATAAATAATACCAACCTGATTCAACTTCCTGATGAACATTCGTGACATTATCAGCTTCCGCTTCTGGGATATCAAATGGAGCTCGATTATAAAATAAATAAAGAACATAACTAATACAGGGAACAAGGGAATACAAGTACATTCGGACTAAATAAATAATGCCAACCTGAATCAACTTTCTGATCAACAATCGTGTCATTATCTTCACTTGCATCCGGTAACCTTTTTGTTCCTTTATCCTTCGATTGTAATACAAATGTTACTTTCTTTGATGTTTTCCCTATCTCTTAGCTACAATCAATAAAAATGCATAAGAAAACCGATATTTCAACCTGATTGCACATGTGCAACAACATTACTTTGTTAATTACAACAAAACAAATGCACATGTGCATTATTGTGAATGGCATAATTATAACATTAAGTGCTTTAACATTACTTTTAACATTATAAACTACGTTTTGCACATGTGCATTAACAATCTTAATGCACATGTGTATTAGAAAATGGCACCTCGACCAAAACACAAATTATCCTCCTAACCAAGTGCGTGCAGGTGCATTTACTTCATTCAATAAACAACCTGAACATAACTTCCTATCCTATCTCAATAACAAACAACCCTAGCTGAAAACACCTACTAAAAGCATCATTCAACTTTTGCTCAATTATTTGAATAAAGTACTAATTTTCAATTCATAATACATTCTACTTTTATCATTAAAGTGTGCTTTTTTCACTTTCTAAACAGCGCCTATGCCCTAAGTGCGCCTAACGCATCCAATAACTACAATTTCAATAAAACATTTTCAAAAACACAAACAGTAATAAACTTACCAAACTAACAATCTCACCATATCCCTACTCTTCGGCCAACGAACGGCACTTTATATCCATCAGGCAACGGAATCAAACACCCTAACCCTTTTACTTCTCTTCTCACAACACTCTTCACACCTCATTGATGCCTTATCTAACATTTCCCTTGTTTTTTCATCCGTCAACCTGAACAACGTATACTTCTCAAATCTATCACATTGTTCGTGTGTTTAAACAACTAATAATTAACATTTATTAGTTAACATGATAAATATACATATATGCACATGTGCATATATATCTAAATGGCTTAAATAATTAGTGCCGACATTTTTTAACTTCTTGATCAACGATTATGTCATCATCCTCAATTGCATCTGGCAACTTTTTTTTGCCCTCTATACCTCGATTATAAACACAAAAGTTACATCCATTGATTTTACTTTTAAGAAAACCAAACTTTCAATCTTAATGCACATGTGCATTAACTTTACTTTTTTCATTACCACATAACATGAAAGTGATCTAAGAAGAGAGTCACTTTCATGGCACGTGTTGTTTGGGATGTGTTTGTACATATAATTTTAATATAAAATTTCCATAGCCATCAAATTTACAAGCTCGTAAACAATATATATCAAACTATTATAGATTATTTAAATCAATCATTAATGGAAACTGATGTGATTATTAATCAACCATATGAAATAAAAAGCAAGAAAAGAACCTTCATTAAAATGTCTAGTTTCCTAGATCTTTCACCACAAAAACATGTACAGATCTTGTTAAATTCTCAACATATACATGAGCTGAGGTTCTTCAAGTGCTACAAATAACTCCTGTAAACATAACAAATAATATTATATAAACAAATCAACATTTTCAGGCGTTATATTGTCCGCCCACTCGCAACCCAACCGAAACCGTGATGAGCCCTGTTGAAAAACAAGATCCGAACAGAGAAGTGAAAAACTCGTCAGATTGCTAGCTGACGTCACAGAAGGTTAAAATAGGTCAAATCTACTTACTTTGCTATTTTTATGGCTATAGGAGAAAACCAACATAGCGTTTTTTTTATTTCGGCTTTAATGGCAGGAACATCAAGCTG
>JAUTDX010006629.1:0-26501 GCA_030844895.1 Ambrosia x helenae | reverse complement strand
GTCGAGGTGAGAGTAATCAGTCGGCTCCAGTACGCATTTTCCAGGGTCCAATGGTCGGCCAGAAGACGCTCAACTAGAGTTGAATTGGTTCCACCAGAGGATAAGGTTATGAGTGGATTCATGCGGAGATGAATCAGGTAACAAAACCGATATCACTTTGATGACAAGCTACCATGACATTGACATTTGATAATTTGTACATGCTTTGTCTATGGTAGGTGAAAGTAAACATTCTACTTTACCATATGATTGGCTAATTCTGCAACATTTTCTTAGCTTTAGTCCCAACAGAGATGTCTCATGTCTGTGTGTGTCACATGTATTATAGTGATGTTCTTTATATGTTGTTGCTTTATTTTTGCCACTAAGAAATGATAGTCTTGATATCATAATTAGGTGCATGTTACAGTGGGGTTAAACTTCCATCACTTGTATATATCTGGGTGGTTTAACTGTTTCAACTTAAGTGATCTTTTATTTTCAAGATAGATAGTCTATATTGCAATATTTTAAAAATGAGAAGAAATTTTAATAAAAACTCTTTAAGTGGTCCGTTTTAGTTTCAAATCGTTGGCTGAACTGATCAACTTGCTTCGGTCTGAATGGATTTGATCGGTTTAAAGGAGGATTTATTAACACAGCATGACTTGCATAATGATGAAGTGAATACAGACAATATGATGATGGCATTTGTTAAGACAAGCAAGGATGAGGATGTAAACTTGTTGAGGGGCAGGCATAAGTGGGATCTGGGTTCTGGTCCTCCACCCAATTACCCATCTAATAATATAATTATTGAATGGTATTAAAAAGTTATTTAAGCTGTTGCTTGTTGTTGGTGCTTTCTGTCACTCTGTGTCATCGATCACGTTTGTTGTTCCCACTAGTACTTCCCCGGTAATGGGGATGAAAAATCTCCGATTTAGTCGGCCATTAGTAGTAGCAAAAAGCTTTGACTTGTCATTTTATGTTCCACCTTTTGAATTTCTTATTTGCAATTGAGTAGCTAGCAGAAGATGTTGCATTATGAAATGAGCCTGTTATATTACCATTATATAAAATAAACTAAAACAATGGACACGAGAAGATTAGGTTTCTAATAGAGTTTCGGTTGTTGACGGTATTATTAATTTGGTTAGTATAGTAGAGTAGATTTTGTTATTCAAAAAAGGGGTAGCGACGCAGCTTTTTGTCCGTTTACCAGCAACCCACTTTTAAGATACTGCCGGTTGTGAATTCTATATTTTCGTCAAAAATTGGTTACTATATTTAGGATGATTAGAGTAGATTGAAATTACATGGATTTAAAACAGGATTACAAATCAAAATTGGTTTTCATGTATATGTATTTGAACCAGATGTGAAGAGGCACTATTGCCAACATAGCAGCATATAACGGCTGCATCAAGCAAGCATGAAAAGTTAGGAGATTACACATTCGGTTCTTTGTTGTAGTAAACTTGTTTTGCGTTACAATGAAACGCTTAATATGTGTGTAAGTTATATGTGTATGTAACCTCCTGCATTTTGTCTAAGCATGTGTTTATGAGAGAAACCCATGAGCTCTTGGTCTAGTGGTATGGTGTCCCTCCTTTCAAATGTGAGGTTGTGAGTTCAAATTCTTGCAAGTGCAAGGTGAGGTGGAATAAGGGTGTTAAAATTTGCCGTTAAAAAAATGTGTTATGAGAGAACGTGGAAGCCCTCTCATGTAGGCAAGGGGGCAAGGAACACTACCCACTTAATCGTGATCAGGGCATTGCCCATCATCTCGTGATCATTTCCACCAGCATAGGGTATTTTGTTGTTTCAATTTCCATTTTTTACATATTAATTATTATACCGTCAAGAGATTAGCAAATGGTACCGGGTACTGGTACTGAATAGTAATAGCACCTGCTTTTTCCTTTTTCGGTACCGGTATTTATCTATTTTTACATGTGAATACCAGTTTTCATACCGATACCCATTTTTTAGGGATTTTCGATACGGTACAGGTACCATGCTCATACCTACCATCTAATCATATACCACCCCCATCATATTATCCAACGAGTGTGGAGGAACACCGTCTACATGGCACTTTTTCTTGATATCTAAAATGAACCACAACAAAATGGTTTTACGTACAACTTATCTTAACTTCACTTTATACAATACCAAATATGTTATCTTGTTCTCATATCTACATCGTCATTAGATTAACTCTCTTTCTCTCACCACCGCAACTTCTTGGGGAAGTTTAGCGACACGACCAACTGAAGCCATGACCCTAGCAAAGCAACACCATAGAACACTGGTCTCAATATGTGCACTTTCTTATCCTTTTTTCTTTTGCAACCCTCATCAAGACACTAGTTCTCAACGTTTAACCACACGTCATGCTGTCCCTCTCACTTTCTTGTGTTACCTCTATTTGTCATGAGCCTCCATCAACAACTTCTATAGAAAAAGTGTTTAGTAAAATTTCTACTGATGGTTGGAAGACATGGTCCATATACCAATATACCATGCCAACAACCCCTTCAAAATCATCACCAATGATAGTTAACCTATTTGGACTAGTTTTTTCAATTCCATAGCATTATAATTGAGTTCCCGTGGTTCTTGAACCTACAATTTGCTAATCTCTATTAGATGATTTAAATCTCTTCAATCTCTCGACCTACCTTACAATATCTTGTAACGAAGAATACCACTTGGGCTCAACTCGCTGTCGTAACCTAAAACTGACTATCTTATCTAAGGACAGGTTTCTCGGGCAAACAGATGGGTCTAAACTCAAAACGTACCAAGTACCTATTGCTATGTAGCCTATATTCGGTCTAAAATTGACGCACATAATTCAAACCCAATAACCCAAGTTATCTGGCTTCTAAGAGCAAGCAGGGCAAAAGATATGTGTTAAAACTATAGCTTAAGTTGTTAACTAAAACATAATTAACAATTAATAAGCATGTCAAAGTAAATCAATGTTTAAATACAGTATCATCCAGCTCAATACAAGATAAGCAAAATCAGTACACTGGCAATCTAAAATTTTAACAAAATCAGATATTTCAATTCATAACCATAACATTTGACAATTTCATAGCATAATCAAATAAGACACATGAAACTTATTAATTTCAACAAAACAGCAAAACTTAAAAACACATGTTAATATATGTAAATCGACATCAATCGATAATATTAACCAGTAACAAAAACATAAAACTAACATGACACATAAAAAAAACTCATTAAAAACCAGACCCCCAAACACAGAAACGGGTAAACCGTTATTGTAATTTATGTCTCCATATAAAAAACGATCTAATTAATTCGACAAATAATAATAATAATATTATTATTATGATTACGAATCAAATAGGGCTAAGGAGTTGAGAGATGGAGGGTTTGGGTTCAGAGTTCATGCCGATGAAGATAACCAATGGTATGAAACCGTAATGGGTGATGACTTTAGCTTTCTTAATGGTCCATGTGCTCCATTCCTTCAAGATCTTTGATGTTGACTTATCATTGAGGGTTTTGATCCTTTTGTTGATTTCCCTTTCGTCTTCAGAACAACCTTGGACGACATGTTTTTGCGTCTCCTTTGATCGATGGAAGAAGTTTCGAGTGTGTGCCTGAGGTTGTGAGTTGTGAGCCCTAGATTCTAAAATAGATTACTGGATGTTGTCGGCTTCAAAAACATTTAAGCCCATTAACGTAAACGTTAACCAATTGAGGCCCAAAGCCCATTTAAACTTGTAACATACGTCTTTAACCGTGAGATACGATATGTTTTCTGTCGTAAATCTTCTACGTGGTGAAATTTACACTTGTAAAGTTCAACTAGCAATCTTTATAAATGGCTTCGAATAGGGAACTAACGGTGATGATGCTAATTTGTTTTCATGTTAATACGGTTTACGCTAGGCAATATTTTAATTTACGGTGATAGCATTCTAAACCTGCTTAAATTTTCTCGAATAACACATTTAAAATTTATTGTTTTGTTTTTTGTTTGAACGGGTGAGATTACTTTACTTCTAATACTAAATACACCAAATCAATCATAATATACCCCTTGCTAGAAGTAGGAATCGAACTGTGATATTTTGTTTTAGATTTTGTTAAATATAAGAATTCACTTTAGTTTTTCTTAAAAAACATACAAATAAAATATAAGGATAAAGAATATGGTGAGATGACGTTTTCAAGTAGTTTCCTTAACTTCTTTGATTGCAGAGGCGGAGCCAGGATTTCAAAATAAGGGAGGCTTAGATTATTTAAACTAGTACTCATTAAAAAAAAATCAAACAACATAATAAACTATTATTACTAGTGGAGAGTGGAGTGGGCCTTCATAGGGGCTTGACAAAAAAAGAAAAAAAAAAAAGAAGGATATAGTGGAGAATGGAGTGGACCTTAAGGGGGCTTGATACAATTTTATTGAATATGGACAATAAAAACTTGATTAAATTTGGGCCATTGGGGGAGGCTGGACACCCCTTGGTCCCTCCCCTCCCTCTGCCTATGTTTGGTTGGATAAATATAAGACTATGGGGTGTGGTTCCCCTTCCCCCTTCCTTCCCCTTGTCCACCTCAGCGCCACATCATTTTCCCCTTTTCTTCCCCCTTCTAGGGGAAATGGTTCCCCTTCCCCCTTCCTTTTTTTATTATTTTTTTTGATTTATTTTATAGACTTTATTTTTCATTAATATTTTTTTTCATTAAAATTACAAAACAAATTACATGGAAATTAAAAAAAAACGAAAATAATACGAAAAAAAAAAAACAATTCGGATGACACATAAAAAAAAAGATTTTAAATTAAAAAAAAATTACAAACCTAAACAAATTAAAAAAAAAAAACAAACCTAAACAAATTAAAAAAAAAAAACAAACCTAAAGAAAGTAAAAAAATACAAACTACTCGTCACCAACATCATTGACCCGAAAATTGTTCCAAATATGGTCGATTAGATCCGTGCAAAGATTGTTGTGCACGGTACTATCCTCTAGTGCCCACCGTTCGATTGTTGTTGTCCCTGGTCAACCGGCTCGATATCCTCTTCAACGTCATTCGGGTCATACTCACATATAGCGCGGCCTTCATCTTCGATTATCATGTTATGTAGTATTGTACAAGCGTACATAATATACCTCAAGTTTTCTGGATGCCATGCACGTGCGGGCCGCCCAATAACATGCCATTTAGCCGTCAAAACACCGAATAACCGTTCAACGTCTTTTCTCGCCCCTTCTTGGCATTTCGCAAACTTTTTTCTTTTCTCATCCGTGGGAATTTGTATCGTTTTCACAAGAGATGAGTAACTTGGGTATATCCCGTCTGCTAGATAATACCCGGTGCTTGTATTCTACCCCGTTGAGCACGAAAGAGTCATCAGGACCGGTACCTCTAATGATGCGGTCGAAAACCGTGGATTTAGCTAGAACATTTAAATCGTTGCATGAACCAGCAACTCCGAAAAAAGCATGCCAAATCCAAAGGTCTTGTGAGCAACGGATTCTAAAATAATTGATGGCTCTCCAATGTCACCTCGCGTAAACTGCCCTTTCCATGCAGTGGGGCAATTACGCCATGGCCAATGCGTGCAATCGATGCTTCCAAGCATGCCAGGAAAGCCGTGTCTCTCTGCATGGTGTGCGTAAAGCTTTTGGATTTCGTTCTTCGTTGGCCTACGCAAGTAAACTTTGCTATATAAGTTCACGACATCTTCGCAAAACCGATACAAGCACTCCCGACTCATTCTAGCAGACATCCTCAAGTATTCATCCCATGAATCACTAGCAGTCCCGTACGCCAACTGACGAAGCGCAGAAGTACATTTCTGTAGAGTCGTAAAACCTCGTTTTCCTCTAGCATCATATCGTAGTGTGAAAAACTCATCATAATTAGCCAAGTCATTGGCAATTCGTTGAAACAATCGGCGACTCATTCTAAAGCGACGCTTAAATAGTTCGTCTGGGTATACGCAGTCCTCAGCAAAGTAGTCAGCAACCAAACGTTCGTGTGCACCTTTAGATAAAATTAAAGAATATAAGAAATAAAATATATAACAAAAATCTATTTTTAAAATATAAGATATGAATTTCAATAAAAATAGTAGTAAAAAAAAAGTTAACAAAATAAGAAATTAAAAAGTATAAGAAATAAAATATACCCTCACGATCTCTGTTTAATGCGGCGCGACTATCGTTTACGAACTCCAACAATATGTTTGCCGTTTCAACCATCGTGCTCGCAAAAAAATTGGCAACGTTTGCCTCTTCTGACGACGAACTCATGCTTGAATAGAGGTGAAAAAGGCTAGAAATTGTTTATAAAAATTAGAGTGTTAATGTTTATAAAATATAGAGTTTTTGGTGTGGAATAGGTTTGAATTTGTGGTAGTGTGGTATGGATTTTGAAGTTAATATATATATATATATATATATATAAAAAAAAATACATTTTTTTTTCAAACGGTCAAATTGGGGTCAAATGGGGGCAACGGTCAAAAAGCAACGGATAGTTTTTTTGGGGAAAAGGGACGGGGAGCTCGGGGAGAAAGTCCCGTGGACACCGAAGATGGCTCGGGGGGGGGGGGGGGGCGGTGTTCCCCTTCGGGGGAAATGACACATCAGCTTTCCCGTTCCTTTCCCCTTCCCATACCCCATAGTCTAAGGAATGAGATGTGAATGCTCTAAGAATGTTAAATAAGTAGAAGTTTAAACTATAAACATTGCTTGGGTTGTGTTTTCAAAACAAATAATATTAGACTATCCTTATTCACAATCAACACAACCCAACTTTAAAATAAAAAACTAATTTCTCTCTTTTCCACATAAACAACCAAACCCTACTCAAAATGTAACACACGTTCACAACTCAACTCAAACTAAAATATGTTATTTAAACGAACTCGGTTTTTAATAAAATTTATATTATATTCACAAAAAAAGTGAAGAATTAGCATGTACTAATTTTATTTTAAAGTTTAAATATAAAAAATTACATGAGTAATTAAGTTAGTGGAGGGGTTTAGTTGCAACCCTCGGTTGATGGACCAACGGGTTGTGAGATTATTACCAATTTTTGTATGTTCTTTTTCACTACCAACCATCTTCATCTTTCACGTCAATGGGGATGGTCTTAGATCATTAAATCACTAGGGTAGCGTTTGGTATGATGGAATGGAAGAGGGAATGGAATGAACCATTACGAGGTAATGAAAAATGGTGTGTGTTTGGTTGGTTAAAGGAATGGATCACCCATTCCACAAGGCATTCCATATTTCCATTCCCTCAAAACCATTCCATCCACCCCCCATGTTTTTTTTTTCATTCCATCTCTCATTCACCCTTTACTAACAACACCATAACCGACCACCACCACAACCCACCACCATCGTCACCACCCACCATCGCTGTTGCCACCACCCACCACCCACCACCGTCGCCCACCACCGCTGCCGCCACCACCCACCGCCGCCGTCACCACCCACCACCACCACCACCGCCGTCGCCGTCACCGACACCAACTACCGCCGCCCACCACCGTCACCCATCCACCGCCGCTTCCACCACCTGCCACCATCACTCACCACAGTTTCCGTTACCCACCACTACCGCCGCCATCCACCACCATCACCACTACTAACCATCGTTACCCACCCACCATCACCGCCATCCATTGCCACCACCACCACCACCGCCGTCACTACCCACCGCCACCTACCATCACCACCACCACCGCCACTACTCACCATCATCGTCTACCCACGATCACAACAATTCACCTCCACCGTCACCACCGCTGCCACCCACCACCGTCGCCGCCCCGCGCCCACCACCGCCGCTACGGCCACATGTTATCACCCACCATCATCGCCCCTGACAACCACCCACCACCGCCTCTAACAACCGATTTTATTCCCTCGTCTTTCCAACCTATCCAACAACACAAAATAATGTTTTGTTTCATTCCCCCATGGCAACCAAACAAGACATGGAATGGTAATGATCCATTCCATTACCCTGTCCATTCCATTACGGGTCTGTTTGGTATGGGGTAATGGAATGAGAGAGGGAATTGAATGGAAGAGGTAATGGAATGGGAGAGGTAATGGAATGGATCATTACCATGCCATGTCTTGTTTGGTTATCATGTGGGAATGGAATGAATTCTTACTTTGTATTATTTGGTATGTAAGAAAAAAACGAAAATATAAAATCGATGGTGAGTGGTGGGTGGCGGCAGTGACGGTGGTGGTGGGTAGCGGCGGCGGCAACGGTGGTGGTGGCAGTGGGCGATGGCGGTGATGATTTGTGGGTGGGCGACGACGGCAGTGGTGGGTTTGCAGCGGTGAGGTGGGTGGTGGTGGCGATGACAGTGGTGGCGACAGTGGGTGGCAGTGACCAGGTGGTGATGGTGGTTAGACGGTGGTGACAATGGTGGGTTACGACGATGGTAGCAATGGTTGTGGGTGGCGGCAATAGGCGGTGGTGGTTGGATGATGACAACGATGGTGGGTTGTAATAATAATAATAATAATAATAATAATAATAATAATAATAATAATAATATATAAATAATAATAATAATAATAATAATAATAATAATAATATATTTGTTTCCATTCCTTGAAGGAATGAAAAAAAAAAACACCACCTTACCAAGGAATGAAAATTCTTAAAATGAAGGAATCCCATTCCTTATGGAATGATCCATTCCATTACTACATGGTAACCAAACATGTTTAATTTCATTCCATGGGAATGATCTATTCCATTCCACCTTTGATTCTTTCATAACAAACGCTACCTACCTTATTCATTCCATTCCCTCATTATTCCATTACTCCATACCAAATAGACCCGTTTTTTTTTTTCTTATTTTTGAACGATAGTAGGATAGTAGAAAAAAGTAACCATCCTTGGACAAGACGAGTAACCATACGACGCCGTATTGCTGTGTAACAAGATAATATTCTTCGGATAAAAGTTATCAATTGGTTCATAACGCAACTCTTATCTTCTTCACTCCCTTGGAGAAATCCTCTTGTGCTGGTTCAGACGATGGCGTCAATGGCGTTGGCCGTTACATCTCTTCCAATGGCTTCAAACTCTCTCTCCTTCTCTCGCTCTCCATCCGTAACCTCCCTCCCTCTCTCTCACTCCCCTTCCTCATTCTCTCTCTCCTCCTCTGATGAAACCTCCCCTGTTTCACCACTCAGTACGTAAACCCTAATTTCTTATCTTTTGCTCAATTCAACCTGTTTACCTAACACTAATCATGGTTTTGAGCTTCAGTTTACTGTGGAAGAGGAGACAAGAAGACTGCTAAAGGAAAACGGTTCAACCATTCATTTGGGAATGTGAGTGTTTTTCTAATACCTCAATTCAAATATTTATTTTAGATTATTTATTCATTCTTTATTATATACATATATCATATAGTAAGGGTTAGTTTGTTACTTCTGATTCAATTCACATTAAGTGCTTACCTTCGAATTACTTATTAAGTTTCAAAATAATGCTGAATGAAAATCCTTCCCGTTTATCTGTTTACTAGTGTTCATAACTCTTCTCCACCACCAACTAGTCTGGCCAAGCCAAGCCAAGCCAGACCTCTTAGGGGTTCATAGCCTCTTACCCAACTAGACCTCTTAATCAGCACTTACCGGTGCAGAGGTTTCCAAACAACCCCTTAGCAATAGTAAAAAGTATAGTTGTCAAAAGAGCGGCGCGCACCTAGGCGCAGCGAGGTGCACCAAGTGCGCTGTGCCTGTGAAGCGTGCATTTAGGCGCTGAGGCGCACTATCAGGGCTGTTTCAGGCTGATTTTCCGGCCAAATTCAGGCTAAAAGTTGCCTAAACCTCTAAAACATCGTAAATGAGCTATGAACAAGTCCTAAAGAACCCTAAAACATCCTAAAGTAGCCCTAAACAAGCCTAAAAACATCTCTAAAATCCCTAAAAATGTATTTTATACTATGCAAATTATAAAAAGCCCTCATTTTTATGCGCCTTGCGCCTAGGCGCTTTGACAACTATGGTAAAAAGTAGAATAAGAACAGGTGAAATAAGATAAGCCGGAAAAAGAATACTAGGCTTACGGAATTGTGACAGTTGGAGTATTATTTATTAAGTATGGATTAGTTGTTAATGTTGTGTATGAATTGGCAGGCGAGACCAAGGAACAAGAAGAAGGGGAGAGGGCCACCGAGGGTTCCGGTTCCACCAGCTCCGCCGAGGAAGGACAAATATGACGACGGCGAGGTTGTGAAGATTGAGATAGATGAGTCCCTCTTTTCGAACTAGATATCTTGTTGTATGATTTCTGTGTTTTCGTGTTGTACCTTTTAATCTCCATTTGGAGGAGAATTGAATTGTTATCATGTTTTGCTCTTTCTTATTAGTGTATTTTGTGTAATTTTAAGTTGTGGTGTTCTGTTAAATTGCTACAATTCATTTGAAATTGCATTGAACCACTCCCAATTCACATGGTTAATGATTAATGAATGGTCAAGACATGTGCAATTTGGGTTCAGACTTTCATAGCAATTGTTATAACGAATGTAGTCTTGGCTAAATGAAGATAATTGTCTTACCTCAGTCTGCACATGCTAAGAATGTATACTAAAAGCTTACAACTTTCTTTTATGTACAAACAAAGGATACAAGCTTACAACTTTTTTTGCTTCAAGATAAGCCATCCCGGGCACCAGGTCATCCTGATGTACTTGCCCTGCTTTGGTGCGACCAGATTTGGACCAAGATGCTGTATAGTTGTTGACGCTAGGTGATGATTCACCCATCATAGCTCTCCATAGGCTCTCACGGCTCACCAATTGAGTTCTATTCGTTTTTGCCTTTTTTTACTATTTTTAATGGGATAAATGCTCTCCATGCTGCAGTAATTATTTTAGAAGTTGTTTATTCATGATGACTGATAACTGATTTTTCTATTTGCAATACATAGTGTTAATAGAGCTTCATGAGTATGAATACTAATGAATTTCATGCAAACTACCAATGCTGCGTAGGGTTCCCTTACTTATAGTAAGTCCTTATGTTTGGGAAAGCAAGGCCCTATCTTTTAGACAAGTATGTCCCTTGCCTCCCCTCTGTCCTAGATGTGCAGGGTTCAAATTGCAAGGTTCAACGATAGCTGGATAGGTGATTATTTGGAGTATAGATTAGTTTGCCTTTCAAGAAAAAAAACCAAGTCCCTATGTTTCCAGCAAAGTAAGTGCTAAGTCATGGATTGGCAGTTAATAATACAAGTTATGATTGTAATATTTGTGCCGTTTTGAAGAAATATAATTTGCATGATTCTTTAAAAGTGAAATGTTTGTGCGAGGTTAAATTGCAATCTATTTTATCATGTATTTTAGGCGAGCAAATTACCTCTAGTACCAGGGGGCCGGGTGCCTTACGGGTAGCCCTTCACGGGGTCAAACCCACGCGGTAGCACCACCACCACCACCACTGTTGGGAATTCCTAATTGTACTTATGGCTTCCAATGCGTGGACCCTGTTAGAGATAATGATCAATTAGTGGATAATGATTTATCAGGTCGAGTTTAGGAGTTGATAGATCTATATACCAATTAATTATTGTGTAAATTAATTAATAGCGATCCTAATTATAGCATAACGCGATAGGTTAGCTATATATACCAATTCAATTGGTAGGGATTGCATGAAGTTTTGAGTTAGTTTCTTCATCAACAAAACTTGCGGGAGTTAGCCATAATTTTTATACTCATTTGAATATCGATTGGGACTTGAGCCACCCCCTAGCCAGTAGGCTGATGGGTACCCGTACCCGCATATTTTTGTGTGTGTGTTGGCTTGTGTTTGTGTGAGAAAAAGAGGGAGAGGTAGTCTGAGGGTATACCAGTGATATTGTGGTGTGAGCGTACTTGAGGGTAGAAATGAGGTGGCAGTGCAGGATTGGTGGGTGTTAGGAGCTGGAACGTCAAAAGCATTGACAAACTATTCTAAGGAAAAGTTTTAGGGCATTTCTCTTATAGGCAAACTCTGATATGTTATTGAAGTTTTGAACATATCTGAGATTATCTTATATTGAAACTTGTACTCTTTTTATATGTTAGTAAAGTAATTATTATTTTTTTTTTGTAAATCCAATCATCACGTGTGAAGAAATCGACGTGTGTGGGATATAAGCGAGATGGGGGAGGGGGATGACCTTGAAAGAGGAAACAGATCAACAATGGTTAATTATAGGGACTGTTGTTAACTGAAGCATTAAAATAAAATTGGATGGAGAATTTGGAAATAGAGATTAATGTTAGTTAAAGATAGATTTATGCTAAAGGAGCCAATAAAAATAATTATATGTTTGTTTTTAGTGGCCACAGCTCTCACTGCAGTCCATAGCGTATCTGCTGCATATATGTTGTTCTGCTAATAGTTTTAAAGAAACATCAATATAGTCAAATTGTAGGACATGGCCCATGTTATTTTGGGTGGTCTTCAGGATCTGCAGGATGGTGTTTTTTCCCAACAGCTTAAAATTACAGTAAATCGGCCTTCAGCTTACAGGATTGAATTAACAGCCACTAGCCAAGGTTAGTGTTCTGTATTCATATTCATATTCATAGCTTTATGTGTGAACACTGAACATTATTCAATTAGTTTAGCTTGTATTGGCGGTACTGGGTTTAGATTACTAATGCGTTAATGCATTAAATTTTTTTTGACATTTTCAAAAGATATCCCCAAATTTTCTAAACCCAAAGAAGGTTAGAAGAGTTGTCTTTGGAGAAATTGACGGTATGTTTTGACTTTTTCAAAAGAAATCCCCAAATTTTCTAAACCCAAAGAAGGGTTAGGAGAGTTGTCTTTGGAGAAATTGATGGTATCTTTGTAAAAATGCATTTATGGTGGAGTGGGAGAAATGAACGATCTTTGATGACATGGGGTAAAAAACTTTTGATGTAATTGTAGTAACTACAGATTGTTTTTCGGTCGTCTTACATTGTGTTAGTATCTTACTTGTACAATGTAATGTACATTTTGGATGATGAATAAAAGTTGTTTAGAGTTGTTGTCTCCCCTTCCGTAATTACAAACTTAATTGCAACGACTTTAGTCGGTTATCATATACACAGGCCAACTGGCCAAGACTAATTAATGACATGTCTGGAAATATGATTATTGATGACTTGACGATTTAGTCAATCAAGTTGTTTTGGTCAAGGTGAGAGGACCTAGTCTTGCTCAATGTGATATGACATAAATGTTAAATATGAATAATATCTAATAATTCAAACAAGCAAAGAAAAACAAGAATTACTGGACTGGACATAAGGGACACAAAAGACGGTCACTGATGGTCGCCGGAGGGCTAACCCACACCATGTCTGTGACAATTGAACGAGACAAACTGTCCATCAACAAAAAAAAAATTACTAGAACAACAAAGATAGACAGCAAGTTAAATATAAAATTTGAAGGATCAAATACAAGAGATTACGAACATACAAGATGAAGGACTTGGAATATCCCAACTCCTAAGAATGGCTAAGAGTAAAAAATGATTACCAAGACAAGTTTTTATACAATCAATAACCGATAGTTCAGTTTTTTTGAACTTTTGATAACCGAAAACTGCTATCTGGTTTCAGTTAACCAAGTCTCCAAAACCGAAAATAACCGAAAGCTACATAGCCCACTACAATATATTTTAATATATTAGGGTAGGCGGGGTGCAACCAGTGAATGGCACTGGTACCTCACTAAACCCACAAGTTTAATGCCACCGTGGTCACGGGTAGTGGGTTTCTGGTAGTCCCGTGTAGAGTTTTTGTGGGCTACCTCTCGTGTGAAGTGAGAGAGAGAACCAGAAAACTCACGGGTTGTGCTGCGATTGGTGCAGTGAAGATGCTCCGTTGGTGACGCCCCTCCCTCCCTTAGGCAAGGTTGAGGGGTCCATTCCACATTGTGTTTGTATGAACGCTTCCACTTCTACATAACACATGTCTACATTTGTTACTCTTGTTTTTTTAATTTAATATGCATGTGGTAGTGATATATAATGGATAATTCTACAAACTTTAATTGTGGATATTTATTTTTAAAAAGATTGTATTTGTATGTCCAACACACTTAAAGGCCAACTTTAGAAACAATGCAAAAAACCGACCTATAACCACACCGAAACTGAATGGTTATGATTTTTTTAATAACCGGAGTGGCGGTTATGGTTTCGGTTTTAGGCAATAACCGAACCGAACCATGCTCACCCCTACTCACTGTGCAGGCTACGGTGTATCTGCTCTCTGCATATGAATTGTGTTGAAAGTTTCTAAACATCAGTCAACTATAAAGTTACCGACCTTTTATTTATTGTCATTAATGTTTGTCTTGGTGAAGGTGCTAAGAAATTTGCTGATGTATAAAAGGCCAACACCTATTCTTCGGATCTTAAGTTTATTTCCAAAGTGTAAATGATGTCAAGGCAACCAATGAATAGTTGCTTAGCATCTTCCTCTCATATCGCTTCTGTTTTCCTCTTTCATGGTCTTGTTATATTCTTTCTGACTATCTCCAACATCTCTTCTTCGTGTGGCAGAAATAATGAAACAGATTATCAGGCATTGTTGAAGTTCAGGTCGATGATCACTACAGATCCATATAGAGTTCTAACCTCATGGAATGATTCCTTTCATTTCTGTGACTGGGGTGGTGTTTCATGTGGGAAGCGACACAAACGAGTGACTAGTGTAGAACTGATTTCCAAAGGCCTAGAAGGCTCTCTTTCTCCACATGTAGGGAACCTCACCTTCCTTCGTAAGCTTTTGCTCTTTAACAATAGCTTTGAAGGAACCATCCCTCATGAGCTTGGTCATCTATCTAGGCTACGCATCCTCCGTCTTAGCTCCAACAAATTCAGTGGAAACATTCCAAGTAATTTGTCTCGTTGTTCTAACCTTGAAATGCTTTATCTTGGCAGTAATAAGCTAGTTGGAAGCATACCTAAGGAGATAAGTTTCCTCTCGAAACTTAACACTGTTAGACTTGATGAAAACTACTTAACAGGTGGAATTCCACCTTTCATGGGGAATATCACATCAATGGAAGTTTTCACGTCTAACGCGAATCCGTTGGGTGGGAACATTCCACATACCATAGGAAATTTGAAACTCTTAAGAAAACTATATTGTAGTGAATGTAACTTATATGGAACCATCCCTCACTCCATTTATAACCTCTCACTCCTAACTCATTTTGCCTTGCCTACGAATCGCCTTAGTGGTAGTCTTCCTCTAGCTTTTGGTGCGATGCTTCCTCATCTTGTCTTCCTTCAGTTAAGGATTAATCAACTAACTGGACTTCTTCCACCCTCCATATCTAATTGTTCGGAATTAGTAATTCTTGAAATGGCTTTTAACAGTTTTAGTGGGAAGGTGTCAATTGACTTCGCAAAACTAAGATATATCTATGAAATATCCATAGGTAACAACCCATATGAACACGAAGAAGCTAATGAAATGAAGCTTATTGATTCTTTGAATAATTGTAGCATATTGGAGGTGTTGGAACTTAGTAATTGCAACTTTCAAGGAGTGCTACCTAGATCAATTGGTAATCTTTCTTATCAGTTACGTAGTCTCCATTTAGGAAGAAACCGGTTTCATGGATATGTTCCCTCAAGTATAGGTAATCTAGTTGGCTTGACCACCTTACATTTAGGAATTAATCAATTCATAGGAAGAATTCCATCTACCATTGGTATGCTTAAGAACCTACAACTTGCTACTTTTTTTGAAAACCAGTTTTCAGGGCAGATTCCAGACGAAATTGGGAACTTATCGCTGATGACTAAACTTGCTTTATATTCCAACAAGTTGGAAGGCCACATTCCATCAAGCCTTGGGAATCTGCATCAAGTAATTGGGTTAGATCTTTCTGACAACAAACTCAACGGCAAAATACCCAAAGAACTTCTTGAACTTTCATCTTTATCTGCTATGTTAAATCTTTCTCAAAACCACCTTTCTGGTTCACTTCCCTCAGAGGTTGGAAAACTCAATATGTTGGGTATTTTGGAGTTATCTTATAATAACCTATCAGGTAACATTCCTAGTAGCCTTGGTGACCGCCAAAGCCTTTCATTCTTATCCCTAAAAGGCAACTTATTTCAAGGTATAATCCCACCATCATTTCGTTCTTTGAGAGGACTGGTTGATCTAGACGTTTCTCATAATCATTTATCTGGGCCGATTCCTGAGTTCTTACAGCAATTTGCATTAGAACATATGAACCTATCTTTTAACAATTTTGAGGGTGAAGTACCGGTGCAAGGAGTGTTTGCAAATGCAAGTGCATTTTCAGTTTCGGGGAATAGTAGGCTTTGTGGTGGCTTGATTGAACTTGGGTTACCAAAATGCAAGGAGGAGAAAAAACATAAAAAGAGGTTTCCCGTGTTCATTATAGTCATTTTGATTGCATCCACACTTTTCATAATATTATGTTTAGTGTTTTCTTGGTGTAAGAAGAAAAGCAAGAGCCAACCGTCTCAATCATCGATGAACGAACGATTCTTGAAAGTTTCATACAATGAACTTCTCAAGGCTACAGATGGCTTCTCTGAAGCTAATTTGATTGGCCAAGGTGGGTTCAGCTCTGTTTATAAAGGACTTCTTGGTCATATTGATAAATTTGTTGCAGTCAAAGTTTTACATCTTCAGAGTCAAGAAGCACGAAAAAGCTTTACGAGGGAGTGTGAAGCATGGCGGAATATACGACATAGGAATCTGTTGAAGATAATTACTTCATGTTCAAGTGTTGATTTTCAAGGAAATGATTTCAAAGCTTTAGTTTACGAGTTCATGCCCAATGGGAGTTTACATGACTGGTTGCATTCAAGTACCAACACATCTAGGCTGAATCTTGTTCAAAGAATAAACATCCTTAAGGATGTTGCATGTGCACTTGATTATCTTCATAATCATTGCCCAACCACCATTGTTCATGGAGACTTGAAGCCAAGCAACATTTTACTTGATGATGATATGGTTGCACATGTTGGAGACTTTGGATTAACTCGATTTCTTGGATCAAGTTCCAACCAAAATAACTCAAGTGGGGTTAAAGGAACAGTTGGTTATGCACCTCCAGGTAAATTCTTACTCTCGTATTCCAAACACTCATATTTACCAAGCACCATTACCTTTCGTTAAAATTTACGGTTTATAACTTGCGTGTAGAGTATGGTCTCGGGAGTGAGATGACAAGTAGTGGGGATGTCTACAGTTTTGGAATATTAATGCTGGAGGTAATGACGGGGAAAATGCCTACTGACGATATCTTTATCAATGGTCTCAGCCTTCATAAATTTGCGTATATGGCCTTGTCAGACCATATAATTGATGTTATTGATAGTAGCATTCTTTATTTCTTTCAAGAGGAAGAGGATGCAAGTGATATGCAAACCAAGGCACCAAATGCAAAGACAATGGAGGAATGTCTAGCTTTAATAGTGAAGATTGGAGTATCATGTTCAGTAGATTCTCCGACACAACGAATGAATATCGACAATGTTGTCCATGAACTACAACATATTTTGAATATGCTTCAAAATGTTTGAAGTGTGTTATTCTCGAGTGTATGTGTGTCTTTTTCTTCACCTTTTTCTTCTGAGCTCAGATAGGGAATACCAAAATATTCAAGTGGAATGTTCTTCAGCTGGCACAACATCAAAATTAGCGGCTACCAGCTAGTCAGAAGTGTAGATTTGGGAGTAGAATTAAAGAGTGTTTATTGAGTAAAATAAATGTAAATAATAATATATGCAGATTTCAAGGTAAGACTATCAACTTTTTTTTTTTGTAATCTATGGGTTTGAATGATTAATGTACTAATGCAATAAATTTATTTGACTGTTTGAATAAGAAAATAAAGATTGCCCCTAAATTTTCTGAACTCAACGAAGGGTTAGAACTTAGAAGACTTTTTGTCTTCTCTTCCCTTAGACGTCTAAAGCTTTCTGTGATTTCTTTTTGAACGACAGATTTCATTAAAACAACCCAACTAACAAGATGCTAGGAGCAAAAATACAAACTAACCATTACAAACTATACATTAAACGATAACCAATCGTTCCACAATATCGAACAACAAGATAATCGGAACCTTATGCATTATAGAGTACCAGTTTCATCGAACTAATCATGAACTCTCTAGAGATATCTTCAGACCAAAGCCATTTATCTTTCCTGGCTGTGAAACAAACTTGCTCCAGTAATAGTGATAAATCCTTTAGCTCCAATGTTTCTTCGACTATTTCGGGTGGTCTTTTCTAGCGCCAAGACCAAACGATGGGGTTGCTATGTTGTAATTTGCAATCACACACATGTATACCTTTCTTCTTTTCAAGTGCAAAAATATTTGGAAAAACATCTTTGAGTGGTTGGTTGAATAACCACACATCGATCCAAAACCTTATGTCCTCTCCATATACTCATCTAATCAAGTTCCCCAGCTGGATGTTTGTCTTAGCTTAATTATTCTCTAGTCTAGGATAGAAATTGTATTACAAGTACCTACGATTCCTTTTGAGTGAGGAAGAAGCGCCAAGTTCTCTGCGAGTCATGGAGTGCACAAATTACCCTTCTCCATAAAGCATCGGGTTCAAGTTTGTATCTCCACCACCATTTGGTTAGAAGGGCGACATTAACATCCCGTGGTGGAGTTAAGCCAAGACCTCCTGCCTTTTTTGGTGCTGTAATTATGTCCCAGTTTATCGAACAGCTTTATGGGTTCGGAAACCCGTATTGCACCGGAATGAGCTAATTTTGTGGAACCGCTTTATTTTTTAAGTTTGTCTAGGATTTTATTATGTTGTTTCCATATTTTAGGGGTCAATCATATCCTTAATTAATTATAGTTAACAACAATCAATCATATAATCCAACCAAAACTTAGTAAATTTTCAGTTTCAATCATGCATTCTCAAAACACTTGACCGAAAACATTAAGAACATAAAAAAATAACCATCATCCAGAATCATAATCTTCAAACATAAGTTAATGAATTTCATTAAAAAACGAGATTTAGATTCCAGAACTAATGGAAAACTAACATAATCAATATGAGCAACATAGCTCTGATACCACATGTTGATCGATTTTGTTAGTATGTAATGGAAAACATGAACGTGTACCTGAGAGGTTTGTGAGTCCAGCCACTGGTGCAGTAAGAGTGTTGGAGGTCGACATGGTGTCAATGGATTCAAGTTCCCTTTAGGGTATGTGGTGATGATGGCTTATGATTCGTAACTGATGTCCAGTGGAGAACCCCAAGCCCAACTAGGGATGATCAAATGGTACCGGGTACTGGTACCCATTTTTCGAGAGTTTTGGTATCGATACGGACCAGTACCACGCTAATCCCTACTCTCAACCTCCCTCATTCCACATTACGACTACCCCCTTCCTATCTCACCACTAGGGCTGCAAACGAACTGAACTTTCAGCGAACAGTCATGAACCGCTCGGTGGGGAGTTCGTTTGTGTTTGTTCATTTAATAAATGAACAAACATGAACAGAGGCCACGTTCGCTCGTTTATGTTCGTGAACGTTCGGTAACGTGTTCGTTTATGTTTGTTTGTGTTCGATAGTTTAATAGGGTTTTCAATTCTTATAATTTTTTATATTCTTTTATTTTTATCTATTTAACTCAAATAAATAAATAATATATGTGAGGTTAACATATGACTATATGAGATCAATAAACCTACCTTTAGTGTCCATGCTCATTATATGTTTCCACCTTCTAGCGTCGACGCCATCCACCTTCGACACCCTCTGTCATGCAACTCCGACGCCCTTCTTCCGATCGGTAATTCATCTTCTTGATTCCATCATGTTCATCAATCGATCAATTGTTCGGTACTCTGTTTTCTTTTCATCGCATGGTATGATCATTGTTGATCAATCCATTCTAATTCTTTCCTTTTCAGATCTCCATTTCTTCTTTCTTATTCCATTTGTTGTTCGTCTGTTTTCTTCCATTATTAATCCACATTTCATCTCCTTGCTCAAATTATAAAATAGAAGGTTAAAATACAAAGAAGACTAGATAGGTTCACTACATCCAAGCAAGATGGGTAAACAAATTGAAAAACCAGTGAATGATGCTGCTGTAGCTAATGTGTTATGGACTGAACCCGTTGCAATGTATGGGACTTGTCCCACATCAGTTGTATTGCCAACCAATGTGGGGTTTACAACCTAAGTGGGCTCTCTCTCCCATCAGACTAGTCTTTTGGGATGAGTTCTCCCGTTTGGGTTGTAACACTGGTATCAGAGCCAAACTTGGAGTGGTGGCCTGGAGAGAGCAAGCCGTGACCAACGTGGTCATGACCAACGAGGACATTGGCCCTTAAGGAGGGTCGATTGTTATGGATTGAACCCGTTGCAAGGTATGAGACTTGTCCCACATTAGTTGTATGGGCAACCAATGTGGGGTTTATAACCCGCTCTCATCATTTTGCATAAATAACTGCTATTACACTCAGGATATTACCATTAATCAACTCATCATTTTGGTTTAAAAATCATGAATTTCAACCATGCACCCGTTTGACCCATTTGAGTTATCCTTCCCCTTTTACTTTCATATATTAATATAAAGATCAAATAGCAAATTTCAGATTTATTCTTTTGTTTATAGCAAATATTTAGATACTCATAACCAGTAGCGGATCTAGGCCGCAAAATCAGTAGTAACGTTTTTTATATTTTTCATTTTAGTAGCAACGTTTTCCAAATTTCGTAAAAAAAAACAAATTTCCACTACGCACGCCGAAGTTAAGCCGCAATGTCCGCGACCGCTGCTTCTTCCCTATGTCCGCCCCTGCTCATAAACTACATATCATCAGCAGTTCATTGACATCAATTTTTGACTTACTAGTTTATATTTTAAAAATAATTTAGCAATTAGATTGTCCATTTCATATTATGTTTCGAAATTCTCATCACATGACCCATAATTCTCATGATGAATTTAACTATCTTCTAAAAATAACATCTCTATTTATGACAAAACTCTAGAATTCGCAACTTGTATAGTTATCAGGTTTATCAACATCTGCATACAATAATCATTCCTATAATAATAATAATAATAATAATAATAATAATAATAATAATAATAATTTATCTGTCATTACTGTAATTGTTACAGACTGTCGCGTTTACCCCAGCATTTACAAATAGGCTATTCGGGGAGTTCAATAACGAGACCATCAAGGACTGTTGTGATGCTATCAATGACTTCATTATGGAGGCTGATGATGTATGGTGACCGACCATTGGACCAAGTCCAATAGCCCAAATAGCTAAAATCATTAATCAATATATTGGGCAAAGCCCAAGCCCAAAAAATAAGTCTACTAGGGTTTTAACTCACCCCACTCTATAAATAGAGGGGCAAACCCTCATAACATATCAGATTGGTCTTCACATCAGACCTCTCTCTCTCTATATATCTCTCTCTCTCTAAATTCTCTCTCTAGAGTTAATCTCTCTAATAATACTTTCAGCAGCGGCAGGCCGAAGCCTTGAAGCCTTCAAGCACGCAAGCTGCTGCCATACATTATTAGAAACTTACAATCATGCTGATTCCACAACCAAGCCGGCTCCTACAGTCACTATATGTGGAATCACACTCTATTACCCGCAGGTCTCAAGCCTTCATTGCTTAAGTGGAAAGTCCTTAGTTGTAACTTGGATCGAGAGTTCCTTTCTTCAAGATCATACTCTATGTTTGATCTTTTCTCAACTTAACACATTAATAAACTAATAACATCAACATTCTGACTTTGAGTCTATCTCAAATCAGAATAATAACAATAAAAACACAAAAACTCTTGAAACTCCCATCTACGTTTACAACGTAGAGGGACTCCACGACCTGCGTTTGGTGAACTGAAACCCTTTACCCCTTCTAGCGAGTTCTTTCATGCTGCAGGTTCAACCATTTAAGCAGCAGACGAGGTCAGAAGCTTGACGACCTTGGAACGTTCAGACCCTCTCCGGACTAATATTTGTTGTAGCAACAGAGGCCAAGGGTCAAATCAAAACCAATCTGCTAGCTTTAAAACGAAGATGAAAAAAAAAAACTACTTAGATGAATTGCGCATCTATTTCAGAGAATTTGTTATAAAGATCCGGCAAATGCATTGCTTAATGGAGGAGAACCACTTGGTCTTTTTACTTTTGGATTGGTTTTTTCGGTTTAGTCTTTTTAGTTTTGAATTGGTTTTTCGGTTCTTGGTTTTACTGGTTCGACCCAAAACTGACCCGAACATATTTATACCAAACCCACACTTGCACATTTTATGTTATGTTCGTGTCATGTAAGAAATTCACACTTTAGTTTTTTTTAATATATATGCACTAATGTAAAACAGATGTTTTTATCCAACCTTAAGAAGATTGAGTTGGAGCCGAAGCTGATATCTTTTGAGAATGTTGGAAGTCTTACGGAACAATGATTTTAATTCATGATAGCACCAAAAGCAGCTATTTAGAGGCACTTGGTAGCAGATGTGGATGTTATATTTCAATATATTTTTTTGGAACAAAATTTGACTGCTTGTATTAAAGTCACTAGATAGACTTACAAGAGATTTAATAGTAGTCTTTATCTCATTGGTGATGCTTAAGAAAATTAGTCTTTATCTCATTGCTTTTGTTTAAGAAAATGAGTCTTTATCTCATTGCTTTTGCTAAAGAAAATAATTCACAACGGATTTTTATATCATGATTATCATGTTTGATCGTATCGTAAATAGAAAAAATAATAAAAGGTCGTGTAGAGGCTGAGTTGTTTAAAAACGGTTGACTTGTTTTGGCTACAAAAACACGACCCGAACCTAACACGGAATTAACAAGAGGGTTTGGATTTAGTCTAAACGGGTCAGGTTCGGGTCAACCCGACAGGTTGGGGGGCAGAGGCGAAGTTTCACTTGGGCCTGAGGGGGCCTCGGCCCCCACCGTTTTTTGGCGCAGTGGTGGAATTTTAAGATTTTCATAAGTAAATTGAGTATGGGTTGAGTCCGGACCCCACCGATTTGATCTTCCAGCCACTACCGATCGAAAAAAATTAAGTCCGGCCCCCACCGATTTGAGAACCAAGCTTCGCCACCGATTTAGCATAAGACTCCCAACAATGTTATGCTGTACTTTAACTAGAGGCCTTCCTAAGGAATTGCATGACATATCCAGAGCCGTTAAAAAATATGCCCCTTAGGCCCTTTAGGCTTTAACGAATTTAATAATTTAAACTAAATTTTATGTACGATCAATAGTATAGCAATAAACATCACAATGAGCAAAATAATAGTATTAGAATGAGTGAAGTTACATACCGTAATAGGCTAATATCTAACCGAAGAATCGTGAAGCTCTCCTAACATTCTTGCCAGCAAATTGGTGGACTAACTCTTCGCAGTTTATACTATCTAAGATTTCGCTCTTGATGGCTTTCATCGATAAACCGCTAAGTCTTTTTTGAGACATTGTGGATCGTAAGTATGATTTCAATAACTTTAATTTCGAAAGACTCCATTCTGGATATGTCACCATAACTGGATAGTCAAGAATATTATATATAATATATGAAATGCATGCATTTTGGAAATAACGGTCTTCTTTCATATACTCCAAAACATCTATTGGGTCGTGTAATTTCTAAAAATCAAATCTAAATTCAAAACCGTTAACAATTTACTCAATTATAAGTTTTGTAAAAATTAACAATTAAGACGTTTAGGGCTCAATTAAGGCTAACTCAACAAAACCCCTGATTCTAAATTGTAACAATTTCTAATTAATTATTTAGGGCTTAACATTCAACAATACATCTAATTTTAGGGCTTAACAAAACACCTAATTCTATCAAATAACAATTATCAATTATACAATTAGGTAGAAGGTAAAAAAATAACATACCGGGGTGACCAGTGAGAGGGACGTCCATGTGGGGGTCGGAATAGAAAGGCGGGTAGATAAAGTGGCAGTGGGGCAACAGATTTATTATTAAGGAGAGAGATGAGGAGAAAGAGGTTGAAAAATTCTTATAACATTAAAATCAAGAAGATGAAGAAAGAGGAGAGATAGCGGCAGACCCACATAGAGTGGGTCAGGGTCCCGGGACACCAATATTTTAAAAAAATTTACTAGCAGCGATATATTAATTTTTTTTATGGACCCCATAAATATTATAAGATGGACACCATTGAACTACGATGAAGGCTGATGTAGTGGTAATTCCCCCACTATTGTATTTAAAAGGTCTCGGGTTCGAGTTCTTTATGCTCGTAATTTTTGTTTCTTTCTTTTTTTTTTGAAAGGCAACAACCTCCATCCTCTAGCTCTCACTCAAACTCTCAAGTCTTACCCAACCCAAGTCCCACCCCAACCCACCGTTTTACCGGCCGTATCTCCTCCCTCCCTCCGCCCGACCGTGTAACTCCTCCCTCCACCGGCCTTATCTCCTCCCCAACCCACCCTAGTTCCTCCCATCGCTGGCCGTAGCTCCTCCCGTCGGCTCTTCCTCTCTGCAAAGGTAACCTTATTTTTTATAACTACAATTTTGTCTCTTATTTAGTTGTTTAGTTGATAATTTTAGTGCATTTAAAACTTGAATTTGTGGAATATTATTGAATTTGTTAAAAATGATATAAAAACTGCATTTTTTGGATAATGATTTGGTCATTAGGTAGGGATAATAAAAAATCAAATGTTGTGTGATTTGGTCAGTATTGGTATTATTTGCGTATGCACTACTAGCACTACTAAATCATTGCCAAATGATTATCGTATCTCACCTCTGTTCTTCAATAGCATCATTTAACTACCATCATCAAATACAATTGAAGATACCAACAAAATCATTATACAAAATTGTGTGATGAACTAAACCTATTAGACGAGCTTATCAATAGAGCAAAACATACTGCTTGTAATATATTGGACTGTGTTATATGTCCTGAACCTAAACTACTAGATGAAAAAAAGCATGAAGAACAAAATAAAACTTAGCACTCACAATTTCATATATAATCATTTGACAAAGAAGTAGGAACAACAAACAAACAAATCATGTGAACTATAAACGTAAGTTGAGCATTAACACTCAAATTTTGATATCCATATTAAGAGCTCCCGAATAAACCTAAAAAAACAGACATAAAATCATAATGTTCAAGCGAACCCGTTCATAACGGTTTGAAAACTTTGAAACTGACCATTTTTGTGTCGGTAAACAAGAAGCTTCTAGCATTTTAGCAGTCGCCTCCACTTTTCCCCGGTTGTTCTCCTCTTTCAGGTTTGTTTCCAGCCATTAGAGTTTTGCCAAAGAATTAACCCCCACGGAATCATAAGCCTAAACACCACCTTACCCCTAAGGTTAGGCCATTATTTCTTAAGTATACATGTTTTATTTTATATTCAATTATTAAATTTATATATAATAATAAATGAAAAGGGGTATGCCACATGATGAGGCATTCTCACCTTTTGAAAACCCTCTAAAAGTTTTTTTCTCTCTTATGTGTATGACACACGTACTTCCTCCAATAATTTTTAAACGTTAATAATTTTTATATATACGACATTAAAAAACAAAAATTACACTTAACGGGCATTTTATTATCTTTCCAACGAGTACCATAGTGCTATACAAATAACAAAAAAAATTTAGTGGGTTTTTTGTTCATGAAGAAAAAAACAATGTGTTGAAGTAATTCATTTGGCAAGTCATTAAGCACGTAATTGTGTATTGTCGGGATCGGTATCGATACCGTCCCGAGCTCATCCTTAATGAGAAAATATAAAGGTATTTAAGAATTATATGTACTCGTCTACATCACACACCAATAGAAAGCTGACACATATCTCAAAATAAATGTTATCACACACGTCAAGAACGTGATGTCCCTAGGTGTATGAAACCCGAACGGAATATAAATGGACCGTCCGCAAGTCACAAGTACACAATATCAAAAGGCAGTCAGTCAGTCGTGAATCGCGTACGAGGGAGGACACATCGCTGCTTCTTCCGTCCTGCGCTACACACACCGTAACTCTCTCTCTTTAATTTTTATCGCTTCTTACTTATCCGATCGACTTCTATTGCTTATTAATATTCTCAATTCGCTGTCTGTCTATGTATTAAATGTTCACTAGGGTTATTCGATTTAAACAATTCCTTATTCATCTCAGACTACTTTTCCTTGATATTTAGTATTTTAACCTATATATCTATTCTATTTTATAACCAGAACATCAATTGCTTAATGCTTGATACCCAATTTTCATTTTTTTTTTGAATTTTTACAGTGGATTAGGATATAACTTGCTACCATGTGTTGTGATATATCTCATGTGCTTTCTTTATTATGCTTTGTGTTGTGAATAAATATCTAAGGGTGAGATTTAACTTTGTTCTTGTTCTAAAACATGACAAG
>JAUTDX010006628.1:0-22488 GCA_030844895.1 Ambrosia x helenae | reverse complement strand
GCATTTCTCAAGACTTCTTAAATTTCACAAAATAACTACTTTTGGGGGGCAAATATGTTTTTAGAACACCGTATTTAATCAAAATAAGGTCAAGAGTCGAGAGATGTTTATGAAACCTCACCACATTCAATTTTATAATTACTTTGAACAGATTAAATAGAAAACATATAAAAAAGCATTCATAATGCTACATCTTTTATTATAATATTTATATAGAATTAGATACTTTATAAAAGTTAAAAGTTTTATAAACTTGACCATACTATATAGAAATCGAGAAATCAATACTGGAAGTTGTGTTTTTAACCATGAGTTAACGGTTTGAATCCTGAAAGTATTACGTGTATGAATATTCATACACATAAACATTAATCTGATCTAAACTATATGATCATCGGATTCAACGACCGAAGAAGAAAGCTTCTGTGTAATTTAGTCATCTCTACTTATCTCTATGCGGGCTAGGGGGTTAATTTCCTAAACCCTATATTAGAGTCTATATGTTGATCTATTGTACTTGGTACTCTTATATCACCCAAATAATAAAAGAATCATTATACATTTTACACATTTTCATAAGTTACACTTTTAGGAAAAACTGGCTCATAGTGCATCCCACGATCCTACTAATTGTTTTCAAAATATGAGAATGGAGAGATAAACTAATGAATATATATACTTTGATACAATTATTCTTTACTTGATATTCTTTATTTAATATATCATTTAAACAAAAAGTTTTGGATGTATTTTACATTGCAATGAATTGATACATTTTGATGCAATTTGTAGTACTAGTTTGCCGCAACGCGCGGGTTACCCACTGGTTCACTTTTATATACCAATTGACATATTTGCTATTAATTATTTGCATTTTAATTTGTTTTTTGCTAATTTTATTATATGACCCGACTCGAATCACTTAATTAGATCGGACAGAAAAATCCGAAACTTAGTGATAGACAATATATCGGTCGTCTGTATATCAAAACTTTCCAAACCCGTAGGAAAAAAGACCCTACCTACGCCACTGGTGGATCAAGACCGTTAAAATTTTGAACTTTGTGTGGAATTGATCACCTAATTAGAAAAGTAAGGATGTTCTATGTATAAACCCCAATACTATATACAAAACCAAAAATATCATGACCAGCACTAAAAGTTTAATAAAAGTAGGGGTGATCCAGATCTTTGCTCCAAGTCGGTTCAGTCGGCTTAAAGTCAAATGAATTATTATATTAACTGAACATCGTTTTCTTGCATTAATGTTATATATGATATATCACATGCATTATTTTATATAATAAATTATATTATACTGGAGTTTGTTAAATAGCGCCGAAAAACATATGTTACTTCCATTATCACTCTCTTTCAGCAGACTACACAAGTGAAGAGATTACTTAGCAGACATGGATCCTAATGCTGACAATCACAGGTTAGTTATATACTTATATCCGTCTTCTCATCATAATCTACTGGTCACTAACTAACTAATGATGGTCTTTTAGGTTGCTGCATGTGGCAATGTATGCTATTTTTGTTGGGATAGTGGGAATACTGATGCAGTCAGTTATTCAGCTCAGTGAATCCAATACTAAAAACAAGATACTTATTGCCATTTCTTTAGCAGCCTTAGTTATCAACTTTGTTGCATCACTATGGGTGTTCTCTCCTACCGGCGATATGCAACACAAACGCCATAAAGCGATGATTTTTAAAATCATTTTTGAGTTTACGGGGATCTTATCGCCTTATTTAGCGTTTTAACGTCCTCTTACCACAATGGATCACTTGGCATGGTTTTGTTATCATATGCATGGTTTTGATATTTTGGAAAGGTTATACAATGATACGATTCATGTTCACTTGGTTTTATAGAAAAATCGCTATGGTTGGTAAGTTCATAACTATAAGTTCTCACTTTTGATCTTGAAATGTGACTCGTCGACCGATGTTAATGTCTAAATTAGAACATTTTTACAATTGTATCATTAGTTTCATAAACGTTGCAAATGAAGGTGACTATATATGATCTCTATTATGTAATATATAAGCATTTGACATTTCTTTTCATCTTTGGATTATTTGGATTCATAGTCAAGATTTCTATTTTTAATATGCCTATGATCCAAGCGGGTTTTTTTAGTCATCCATGATAAGGATCACTAAAAACCCCTAAAAACATGTCTAGTCAACTGCCACAACAGAAAAGCTTCCATTCTTCAAAAACACTAAAAACTCACCCAATAAGGAAACCCAAAATCCCCTTAAAACATTGCGCCACGTCATAAGACCTCTACCAATAATCATATCCAACACCCCACCGGCCTCACCTTTGCAAAAAGTTAGGTTTTTAGAGGTTTGTGGTCCCAAACCCCTCTACTAAACACTTGATCTAAAAACCACCCTCACAATAATACTTCTACCAAAAACCTCCAACTCATCACTAAAAACCTCCCTAAAAACCTCTATTGGTGATGCTCTTATATATAATCTTCTTTTTCTTAGAGCATTCACAATAGGTTCTCCAAAGATATGTGAGTGAGTCCTCCATAATTTGTTTAAGTGATTTTGAGTGATTCTGAGTAAAGGAGAGAGAAAATGTTACCGTTCATCAGTAAATTTGAAGGAGACGCTCTTCATCCTTCATAATTTTTTAATATTTTTGAAAGTGGTTGTGAGTAGAGTAGAGAGAAAAAATAATGATAAAAGTATAAAATAAATATTACTTAAATGGAAATGGAGAGAGAAAGGTAGTGATTTTGTAATGATAAGAGTACAAAAAAAATATCATTAAATGGAAAAGGGGATAGATATTTAGTGATTTTAATGTAATTACATAGATGGAGCAGGAGCTACAAAAATGGCAAGATTTAACAATTTATAAGAATCAAGCCCATGCCTAGAAATAAGATGAGCAGGAACTAGGCCTAATTAGAGGTGTACAAAATACCCGAACCCGGGTATTTTAAAACCCGGATATTTAATACCCGAACCCGACCCTACCCGTGGGGTATTTTAAAACCCGAGTATTTATTATCAAACGAAGGTGTTAAATAAAGACGATGAATTACTCCATTATCAACGAAGACTTAACTATCTATGTTTTTTTATCACTTGTACTTAGAGGTGCTTAACGGGTCGGGTTCGCAGGTTGGTGGGTCAACCCTACCCGAACCCGAAATTTTTACATGAACCGAACCCGAAAATTGTGACATACATATGAACCCTAACCCGAACCCGACCTGAATATTCTTGGGTTGACCCGAACCCGATCTCGATCCCGATCCGTTCAACCTGATTTTTTTTTATTTTTTTGCAAACTAATGTATTAAAATTAAAATTTTACTACAATATACACAAATATATATAAAACATTTATGTTTTATTTATAAAATCTCATACCAATTTCTATTTTAAGTTATAAGTGTAGCATAAAACACCTAACCAATTTAATATACTAGTAGTATGCCCGCGCGATGCGGCGGGAAACACAGCTACTTTTACGGGTATGCATGATTCGGTTCAATTCGGTTGTTATCCTCAACCAAAACCAAAGTCAATGGTTAAAAATTAACGTATGAAAAAATTATGACCGTTTAAAAATCGTGGGAGTAGTTTCCTTAAAACAAGGAAAACATGTAACTATTATTTTTCGCCTAATTCAGTTCGTTTTCGTTCCAGTTATTAATTAAATCTATCATATCATTTTTTATATAAAAAAACTACACCAATACTATACTCAAATTAAAAAAAAAATGCTCGTTTATATGGTGCAATAATATTAAGAAAACATTTACACACGAAAAAGTTATGGACGTTTAAAAATCATGGGGGGTAGTCGGTTAAATTAAGGGTGTAAAAGTGTAATTACTATTTAAATAAACAAAGATGAAATGGCACATGTGTAAGTATTTTTTAAAATACATGTTTGTCGTAAAAAAATAGTTAATATCTGCATCGTGTTTTGTACTCTAAGCAATATACTTCTAAAACTTGAATTTTAAGAGATTATTAGGAAATGTATTATAATAAAGTTTGGATGATTTCAGTTCGTTTTTGTTTTTTTCCTTTATTTTCGTTTCGGTTATTGCTTAACCCTAATATATATTTTTTAAAAAATTAAAAAACTATAGCAATACTATACTCAAATTAAAGAGAATAAAATGCTCTTTTATACGGTGTAATAATATTAAGAAAATATTATCGTTTAAAAAAGTTATGAAAGTTTAAAAATCATGGGGGTAGTTGGTTAAAATAAAGGTGCAAAAGTGTAATTAATATTTAAATAAACATAAATTGAGTAAAGTTGATGGGGCAAATATATAAGTATTGTATAAAATTATAGTAGAGTATAGATAGATAAGGGATGGAAATTGTAACTAATAATGGGTATATGTGTAAGTTATGTTTGAAAAGACATAAATGCCCTTAAAAAGTAGTTACTACATGCATTATGAGTTGTATTTTAAGCATATATAATTGTATTACTTAAAAATTAAGAGGTCCTTGTGAAATGCTTTATAAGATAGTATAGATAACATAAAACATATTGTAAAAAAACAATATATACTATAAATAGGTTAAACGGGTCAACCCGCCAACCCGCCCGGGTTGACCCGAACCCGACCCGTTTAGCTAAACGGGTTCGCGAGTTCAACCCGAACCTGACCCAAACCCATTTAGACTAAAGCCAAACCCGCTAATTTCATGTTAGGTTATGGTCATGTTTTCGGGTTGTGTCGGAAATTCACACCCTTACTTGAAAATAGGTATCTAGTACCCGAAAATGGGTATACTCGAAACCGGTATTGAAAACCCGAACCCGACCTGAACCTGGTATATAGGGTATGGCGTTTCACGAAAATACCCTACCGAACCCGACCCGGTTATTTCGTAATACCCGGTTATACCCTACCTGGTCATACCCGAACCCGAGTACGTAACCGAACCCGGGTATTCAAAAAACCCGGTTTTGTACACCTCTAAAGGTTGTAGAACTCGCTAGGCGCTAGTCGGCCGGTGAGGTGGGGACTAGCGATTAATCGGGATTAGTAAGGATTAATCGGATCGGAATTTTATATGTATATTTTTCTAATTTTATATATATACACACACATCCATATCAATACAATACTTAAAATAGTTCAAAATTCAAACTAGCCTTAAACATCAACGGGTTAATTCAAATATACCATACTTACATAGTTATAGTAGTTCAAACTAGACTTAAACATACTTAAATAGTTAAATTAGTTCAAAAACATAACATGTTAAAGTAGTTCCAGAACATAACATGTTAGTAACTAGTTTCTTTTAAGTACTTTACTACCACTTGGTTCCTTGTCCTTATTAATTTCCATTGTAGTCTGTTAAATAACCAAGAAAAAGAAAATGCAATATATTATTATGACATACTCCACCAATTTCATGTTTTATGTTTTGTTATTTATTAAAAAGAGTTCCCACCATCCCATTATTCCAGCCACATTGACAGCAACTATCTCATTATGTTACCACGTGGACAGCCAAAAAAGCTGCCTTGTAATTATATATAAACTCCTGTTCCATGCAATAACAGAGTTTTGAGAACACAAATATACTACAATACAAAGCAAGTTCATTTTCTTCTTTTCTACTTGTCAAGATAGTACACCAATAATTAAAAGACAATACAAAACAGTAATCTGATACAAGAACATGAAGCAGAAGAATCGATGTATGTGATAGTGGCTGTCAATGTGATAGAAACTTACCTTAGAAGAATCGATGAATGTGATAGAAACTTACCTCAGAAGAATCGATGAAGGGGCTAGGGATTTTTAACACAAATGAGGTAATGGACAGATTTAAATACTGAAACCATTTTTGGGCTTAATTTTACCTAAAATGAATGGGCCGACTACCACGATTTCAGCCGACTTGGGCCGCCTAGCCCCGATTTGGGCCGGCTTGGACCGATTTCCGACTAATGGAGTGATTAATGCGAAATTAATCAGTAACCCTCCGATCACCGATTAATCGGGGACTAGTCGGCGACTAGTCCCGATTTTTACAACCTTGCCTCTAGGCCTAATAGTCATAGAAAAGTTATAAGCCGGACATAAATTCCCATATTTTGCTAGGCTCAATTGATTTTAGGCCATTAAGTTTGCCTTGTATAAGAGAGTCCACATGAATAGTCATGTGACCCATCAGCCATCATGAGAATAAACCTTAAATAACAAGAGCAGATCTAAACCCAATTATGTAAACAAAAAAAAAAAAAAAAAAAAAAACTCGTGCATATCAGAAGCCGAATGCATAGTTGAAGGTAGTTAGAGCTTCCAAGAGTGTTGTAGCCAGCCACTGCTTCATGGCAATACCTGCCATTTAAATACCATGCACATCGACAAACAACCGACTGAACAATCTCTGCAAGAGTCTTATCTGAAATCCTATTCTCAAAGATACCGATGGATTTTCGACGTCTAGCCCATCGGTAATGGACTCCGCCCAAACTGCCAAAATTCAGACTTTCCCGCGCCGATGTGATAACATGTCAATTATCATAACCTCTTATTTTCTGGGTTCGTTGTGTTCCCGAGTTTAATATTCAAAGGAAAAGAGGAGAAAAGGAAATAAGGAGAGAAAGAAAAGGGGGGGAAATAAGATATTTAATTAACTATCGTTTTCGTGAGTTCAAAGGAAATGAAAAGAAAAGAAAATATTTTACGCTTAAAAGATCAATTCCCTCCAAATCTCTCCAATTTAGAAGGATGAGAAATGAAGGAAATAAATCAAAAGTTTCCTTCCATTTCCCTCCCTTTCACTCCTTAAAAAAAACTGTGGAACACGATTTTTCCTTAACATCGTTCCAAATCCCTTCTTTTTTTCGTTAAATTCGGGAACACAACGCTAATGACGGTAATTACCATAGAATTACCAAATTACCAGTGTGATAACCCTCACAATCGCCTCGCCATGAGGGTGTGGGGGACGGTGTTTGCATAGCCTCAAGGAGCATCACGGCCTGCTTCACGAGGGTCATACCGTATGGCCTAACAAATTCTCGACAATTACTCAATTCTTGCATCAAATAGTAAAACCATGTTATTTTAAGATGGCTGGATTCAAGGTAATCAGCATGCAGCAAACTAATATGTTGTTTTATTGAGGATGTTAGGCATTTTAAGATGCATGTTTCTCTATAATATGTACAAATCAAATCTGCAAACAAGTCATCTATAGTTGGTCAATAATGTGTTACAAAATCTTTAAATTTAATTCCTTTAACTAAGTACATCATGTCGCATCCGCCCATCAGTTCAAGTTGAAAATCCAGAACATGCAGGTTAATAGGTCAAAACGGAGTTAACTGGGTTCAAGTGTAACTTTTTAGTATCGAACCGGGTTGAACTGATATAGAAAGCAGAATATTCCCATGAGATGACATCTTTTGGCCATTGCTGCACTTGAGGGCTTGTTAAATTTGTTCAGGTAAAAGAATAGTCAACGAGATTTCTTGTGCCACAAGATACCCGCTTCAAAGAATCAACTTTAATCATGTTTGAGAACTTCAATCAAAACTATACGAATGTAGGATCCAATATGTAATATTTTAGATCATCCTGTACTTGGAGAGCGGAAAATGAACGGCCTTTAAGATTTCTTGAGCAACAAGACATCTTTAATACTTGAAAGAGTCCAGAAAAAGACCCATAGTAAGGCCACTTTTCCAATAATTGAACATGGTGATTAAGTTCTTTACCTTGTTGAATAAAGGAAACGCGTCCGTGTACATAAGGGCCCCTATTCCCTCCACCACAGCCACAGCCAAAGCAGCAGAAAGAATATCCCAATCACCGTTTGCCCTATAACTGTTGCGAATGCCGTTGAACAATAAAAACCAGTCAAGAAAAATAACAGTTTCATTGGCAGATCTTTCCTTAGTTCTTTAATTCTTGCACTTAGTTTTGTCTGAAATGCTTGTATTGCCCTTATGAGTCTAGTCCCATTGTTGTTATTTGTGGACGATGGATTAAAGCCACCGCCATCGGTGCTGCTTTGTATATGCCATGTCATCCTCCTCCTATACAGCACAAAAACAAACAATTAAATATATAAAAAAATGCAACTTTAGAGTTTAGATACCCGTAAATAATGACAACCAGTAAATTAAGATCGATATATCAATTCTTGTAATGTTAACAATGATCAATCTAATCAAAATGGGTGAATAAAAGAATATTTTGGGGACCAAACTAAGACTGTATGCTCCAAGAGCAAAAATTTACTCACTTAGAATCCTTGTGGAAAAGAGGTTGCGTCAAGTGGAAGATCCAAAACCGAGCATACAATTTGTTCCGGAAAGAGGATGAAGTCCTTAATAGGTCAGAAGAAAAACCGACAGATAAGACCTTTGATCTCAAACATCCAATGGTAGAAAGATTATTAGGACAGGCAGGTGATGGCATTAGAGATGCTGGCACCATGCAGGAACCTGCAATTCTGATACAATATTTAAAAACAACAGAGAATACTCCAAATTACCAAAAAGGGTATAGAATAAGATAACTAACATTAATGCTTTCATTAAATCTTGTAGTGCTCAGATGTTAACATTCTATATGGTCAATATGTTGTTCTAGTGACCTGCAATTGGAACATCTTACTCTTTACCTGACCAAGTACTCAGTCAGTAGATTGGTTTTAGAAAGCGAAAAGCGAACAAAAGCGACACTGTCTAAAACCAAGGCGTCAAGCGCAAAAGTGCACCGCTTTTCGTACCCGATGCGCAAATAATTACATAACTTTTCATATATTTCCTATAGGTTTCTAGCATCATTTGCCCAATATTTTGAGACAATAAAGCTTTTTATATGTTTTAACAAGGAATGGCATACATATACAACCTGAAAAGCATGCTGTACAACAGGCTAATGCAAAATAATATGACAAGTACATGTGGCGCACGCTTCAGGGTCATTTTTTGCCAAGAAATCGCGCCTCAGGTGGGCAATTTGAAAAAAGCGCACCTTATGTTACCAAAGGCGCAGAGACAGTAGACACACTTAGACATATTATTAAACTTGTAAGTATAAGATAACTTTAAGTATGTAGATTAAACGAACAGGTTGTTCAAAAGAAAGAAGTAAACAGACAACAGTGAATGGGTAGTTTTAATACCAATGTAATGTAATTTAATTAAGGTATGTTGGTCAACCGATTGAAGTAACCAAATTGGTTGGTTTAAATCAGAAGAGATGGGTGGATAAAAACACTGAAATCAAATTATTATTATTATTATTATTATTAGAATCATGGCAGAACGGAGTCAGGATAGGTATGTATGTACCTGGGTAATATTCGATGGGCGTTGTGGAGGAGAAACCTTACTTCAGAGACCTCTCCACTTGAGAAATTAGGTATGACTCCAACGTCACTCTATAAATTATGTTTTTTTACGGTTTCCGGTACGGCGACGGAAAAGTTTAGAGGTAATGTAGGCTAAAAAAGCTTTGTTTAGCATTTAGTTAATTACAATTAAGAGACAAAGATCCTTTATTTTCCTTTTTTGGTACATAAAACTGCGTTATAAACATGAAATATAAAGTAGTTAAACGAGTCGTGTTTATGTTTAGAATTTGATTTGTTCACGTCGGCGAAGACCTATTAAACCTGTTAAGACACAAGGAAGAAACAACAACTTTTTGTACAAAAATGTACTTGGCCAACAACCCCACTTAGATCGGCCCCTGATCCGATACCAACTTAGATCTGCCCTGATCCAGTACCAACTTATCTTGAAAAAATTTCGGCATGGTATTTTTGGTATCAATGCCATATAAAGCAATGTTTTGAAACCCGGACCGGTCGGTCTGGGTTGGTAGGTTGGATCGGATCGGTAGGTTGAAACCCCGTTAGGGCTAATACCCTATTATGTTACAAAAATTATCTCTTGATTTGGCATTACGCTCTAGACCATGTGTAGTAAGTGGAAATCCACGCCCCTTGAAGCCCCTCTCACCAATAGTCCCCCCCCCCCCCCGCTCCTCTTCCCTTCACGCCATCAACCGGCGTTAATTTTTCCACGCCAAAAACAATTTTTATTTCAAAACGTCGGAGGCATGGTGTTCCAGAGTGTGGATGGAGTGAAATAGTCCAAATCCCAGCCCACTTGGGACCCTTGCCAAAGTATGACATCAGTCGGGGGTGTACAAACCCGGTTATAGAAGAACACTTAACCATAACCAATGATCAGTAACCGTTAGTCATGGGTCATTTCGATTAAGTTGGGTTAATTACTTAATTGTTGATTGTCTATTTCAGCCCATAAAACCATCCCCCCTTTCTATAAACAACAATAAAACCCATAAACCATACATACCCCAGGAACAATAACAAGACGATGATGAAGTGGCGGGAAGAATAAATAATAATAATAATAATAATAATAATAACAATAATAATAATAAGTAATGGAGGTGCTGAGATTGCCGCTGTCTGCGTCGCAAAAAGGGAAGCTTATATCTGCAGGCTACACTTCCATTGCTTCCCTTTCTTCTGTTTCTCCTTCCAATCTTGCTCTAGGTATAATCAGTCACTCTCTTTCTTATTTGTTTGGATTACTTATATGGATTGTGTTAGGTTACTCAACCATAATTACAGACTCTGGTATGGTTCTTTGTTGAATTGATTGTATTCTTCTTCTGCTAATACCTTTTGTTTCACCAACTGTTTTATAATATTTTCAGTTTTGTCGTCGTTAATTATGAATCTAAATTTCTTTTTTTTTGTAATCTGCAGTAGAGGGACTGTAAGCTTACTTATAATAAAATTATTAAAAATGCTTTCGTAGGGTAGGTACCGATGTTTAGATCGGCATAAAGGTTGCTTATGGTTTGTCTTTTTAAGGTTTACATTTGCATCTACATACATTGTTTTCTTTAATTGTTTGTTCTGCTAGAAATTATCGGCATTCGGCAAAAGGTTTTCTTGTTTTTGTTTGTTAATAGAGTCATGTGAGAGGTGTAAAAGGGTGTAAGTTCTGGTGCTTATTATTCACCAATATGGCCATGTTGTCTAGATGCATGATGTGAGTGTCTCATAGAAGAAGGAAGCTCCTACATTGTATGTGAATGTGATAAACATGTGTATAATTGCATAATAACGATCATAAAAACATGGAAGCAGAAGGAAATTGCTTTGTACATTACCGATATAGGGTCATACCGATTGACCATAAAGCTCTGGCATACACTATATTCGGGGACCAGGCACGAATAGTGAAATTCCATTAAGGCCATCAGTTTTTGACTGATTTACCATAAAGCTCTGGCATACACTATAGGTGTCAAAATAACCATTTTTTTGGTTTGATAAGACCCGCACAACTTTGTCGAAAGAAAATAAATAATAGCAAGAAGTGGTTGGCCTCTCAGGCTAGAAACTAATAATAATCTCATGAAATATTGGTTCTTCCTCCTTAATCGACCAGTGGTTATATATAGGAGTAAAATTACTCCTTACTACTACCTACTATGAAACCTTATTATTTAAACCGGCCAAAGCCACTGCTCCCTAACTATGGAAATAGGCCAAGGAACCACCCGAGAGTCTAACGTCCTTCTAGTATCTTGTGTTCAATTTCTTTCTGTGTTAACTTCATATGGTTGTAAAGAGGGGTGTGTGGATATTTTGTTTGGCTGAATGTACAAGACTCCTTAAGTCGTTTGGTCATGTGGTTTTTCTATTTGATTATACCATTGGCTGAATGTACATATCTTTATTTACCTGGTGTTCCTTTTTCTGATCATTTCATGCGAAAGCATATAATGAACTCCCTGATCATTCGTACTTAAAATTTTTAGTTATTGAAGTGTTTTCAGCACAAACATTCTTATTAAAAAAAATTATGTTATATGTATGCTACAGATCTGAAGCTTTCAGAAACAGAGGCACTAGAAATCCTAAAGTGTGTATCAGATGATAGTAGGTTACAGAGCACCAGTAGCAGTCTTACTATTGTCAATGGTATATTATTCACTCAGTTTCTTTATCATTTCGAATTCCAAAGTTCCTTTTTAGAAAGAATTAGTTTACCTTTAACATGGTAAACTTGTTTAGGATATAACTAAGTTATATACTTTTGAACTAATTTATGCAGTCGATTAAAGATTTAAAACATTCAATAAGAAGTGCAGCCTGGTAAAATTGCATGATGGTCATTGTGGTTACGATATGTTGTAGGTGCCCAGAGTGCGTGGGATATGCTGCAGGAAGAGGAAACCTGTGTACATATTACCACATCATGTGCTGACTTGGATAACATTTTGGGTGGAGGAATAAGTTGCAAAGAAGTCACCGAAATCGGTTCGTTCTTTTATTGTTTTTGCAGGCATTTCTAGGTGTTTTATGCTAAGAGTTTTTTTTTTCGACGTTAGGTGGAGTTCCTGGCATCGGTAAAACACAACTTGGGTATAAGTTTCTAACACACTTTTTGTTGGGAAGTTTTTTTGTGTTCCTTAACTGTTTTGCTAACATAAGATACAGAATTCAACTTGCAGTTAATGTTCAGATACCATATGATTATGGTGGAGTTGGAGGCAAGGCAATTTATATCGGTAAGTCTGTAGCCTTATCGTTATTTTGATTGCATTTATCACAATCTTGTTATATTTAACATTTTTTTCTCTTGATAGCAGATACAGAAGGTAGCTTCATGGTTGAACGAGCTTTACAGATTGCAGAAGCTTGTAGTGATGACATGGCAGAATACAGTCGCTTGTATCACAAGGGACCTAAAGCTTGTGAAGTCAAAATGATGCAGCCCAAAGATTTTCTTGAAAATATATTTCACTTCCGTGTCTGCAGCTATACCGAGCAAATTGCCCTCACCAATTATTTAGACAAGTTCATCACAGAGCATAAAGATGTAGATACATATATATATACACATTTCAATATTTTCCTTTTTCTTACATGCATACAACTTTTATGGCCCTCCCTTTTTACAGTTATTTATTATACATCTACAAATGTTTTTACAGGTTAAGGTGGTTATCATCGACAGCATCACATTTCACTTCCGTCAAGATTTTGATGATATGGCTCTTAGAACAAGAGTGCTTGGTGGAATGGCCTTGAATTTGATGAAACTTGCCAGAAAATTTGGTGTGGCGGTAAGATTAGTTAATCAAATATATTGTAATTTTTGGTCAACTGAATGTCGTTTTCTAATGTGGTTTCTTTTTTTGTATACTGAGCAGGTGGTTGTACTGAATCAGGTGACGACCAAGTTCTCAGATGGTGCATTCCATTTGGCCCTTGCACTTGGTAACTCATATATATTAATACATAGTGTTTATTCTTTTTAACTTTGCACAGTTAGATAGTTGTGTTACATGGGCGACTGTTAACACTTATTTTACAGGTGATAGTTGGTCACATTCCTCCACAAACCGTATCATTTTGCACTGGAATGGCAATGAGCGCTATGCTTACATTGACAAGTCACCCTCTCTCCGATCTGCATCTGCACCTTATTCTGTCACACCTAAAGGAATCAGGAACTCGAATTCAAACAACAAAAGAATTAAACACATCTAAGTTCCGTATTGTATATTCAACAGTGTAACATTTCTGGTCTTGTATTTATTTTTGCATGCATATTACGAGTTGAATCAATGTTTTCTTAAGCAAGATCATCAAGTTACTCTGGTTGTTATTCACTCATTCCCATCCTTTTGTTAATTAACATGTGATTTTTTAGATCATATTATGAAATAAGCAAAGCGTTTGTGATTACTTAAAACAATATAATATCGATAGAAAATATTATTCAACAGATTAAGAAAGAGAACATACATGCTTCTTTGTGTTTGACTCCCAACTTTACTTGTTTAAACCACAAGTGGTGTTAATCAAATTACCTCAATCCTTTTGCAAAATCGGACTTATACATGATTCAAGAAATATATCAAGGATTGTTATCGATATCTTTATAGACGGGATGGATTTGGTAATGGGTCGACTTTTGTTAGTGTTATAGTTTTGGGTGTGATATCTTGATTAATAATTTTGATTAAATTAGCATTGTTTTCCTAAAACACAATTCAAAGATGATCTTTTTGAGTAAATTCCAAAACAAATGTGCAATTTTAAATAAGATTATCTTATATTTAATCATCTAAGTTGCATGAGATAGATGAAAGAGCTTGTTGCATGCTGATACAACTCTCCATGGATCCTAATCCCCACCAGCTCAGGTCGGTTACCTCCTTTTTAATCAACATCAAACCGTCACCATTCGTTGGGTTATTCTGGTTTTGCCACCATTAATCCACCCGGTCCCAAACCAAAAACTGGCCCACCCAATTCAGTTTGTACACCCAAAACCGAACCCTTATTTGGTCTCACCCTAAAACCAGGCTGAACTCGAATAACCCAGCTAGCAAACAAATGGTGGGACAATTTTTTTTTTGGTAACCTGAGTAGTGAATGTCCCTAGCTTCACTAGCTCGAGCATAATTACTATGCCGAGTGGTATGCTTATGCTTGAATGCATCTAATGTTGGTAATTTTAGTGTTATCAACATTAATGGTGATATTGGATTAACTTGTCGAATGGTTTGATCTCGTTAGTCATTAACCGAGTTAGGAGATGCAGGAGTGCGGGCTCGGTTGTCACTGATGAGATTGTGTGTGTTATCAGTTTAAGTAGTTAAAGTATAAGTTCATTGGAGTTGGGCCTATTGGATTAATGGCCTAATTAACTAGGTCTAGTTTATTAATGGGCTATTAATTGAATGGAATAAAGATTGAGCCTTATTTGCTCTTGGACATGTCTAGAGGCCAAATGATTTTAGCCCATGGGATATATACCAGTTTTCCATATAGGATAACTTCCAAGAGGAACAGTTAAAATTCATCCTTGAGAGAATTCTCTAGAATTTAGGGGATTTCTATACACACAAAAATCTATTCATATTTGATTATCGGTGCAATAATTCTTAAAGAAATTAAATCCGATTCTTGTGTATATACTACGTTTAATCCGTTCAAACATTTAATTGTACCGATCAAATAGTTTGTTCTGATAGTGATTACACGACTCGTAGTATAATCCAAGTGATTCTCGATTTCTTCTACGGTTTCGATTCAATAAAACCAACAAAGAACAAACTATTTTGTGTTTATCACGGAATCGGATATTCGATTTGGAAGTATAATCGTTGTAGAAGAATCATAGGCTGTTTTGGTGATTAGCGACATAATATGTGTTTCTCATTAATCGCCAATTGGGGACGGGAAACGGGGAAAAGCAAAGTAACGGAAATAGTTACTGTTTGTATTAAAGTGGCTCTTTTGCAAGAAAGGCACGAGAACGATCAAGTTGTTCATGTCACAAATAAGATAAGTTTTCCATTGTTCTTGTTCTCGCTTTTATTATAGAACTTGTGATTGTATATTGAAATTAGGAGGCTGCTTTAGAGAATTAGAAAACAAAAGGCATAATCTATTTGGAATTAAAAAAAAAAAAAATTCAAAAGGTTTTGGTATTAATTTGATTGAATCAAATTAATATTGTATGGTATTGTTGCCTTCTTTTCTTAGTTGGTGATTATAGGAAAATAAGTTAAGTTTGCATGGTATTAATTTGAATCCAATTATATTAAATTTATGAATGCAATCATTTGTTTTGGGATGTTTCTTTGTATTTTGGTGAAGTATAAAATGAAGGGTATAACAGTTTGATTGTTGTGTTCTTCGACAATAGCAAAATAGAAAACAAATCAAAGTAAATTTCTAATTTTGATGGTCTTTTAGTATTGACTTTGTTGTTACTTTGTTGTAAATGACAGAAACAAAAATAACAAACTATATGATATTGAATCGAAATCTGTTTTGTTTGACAGTTTCATGTTCTCTTTTATAGAAAAGGAACAAAACGAACTATAAAGTGTACAAATTTGTTGGGTTATAGTGGTCTGTTCGATTCCGATTTTCGAAATCGGTTTTGTTTAATTTGAGGATTTCTTACTTTCAGTTATGTTATGTCGGTCTAATCGATTTGTTTATGGTAAAATTGGTTTGGTATAATTAGTTTCTGGGTTACGGTTTGGTTCGAATCTTCTAGGATAATCGAGGATTTGTGTATTCAATGGTTTCGTTTTGTTTCAAGCGTTCTGTCCATATATATTTTATTTTGGTCTATTGGGTTTAATTGGGTTTAGAACTACATTGGCCGACTGTTGCTTCGGTTTGGTTACTGTTGCTTTATGTGGATTAAAATTGGTGCCGTCAAACGGTGGCGTCTCAATCCCGTCGTCTTCCGTTTTGTTGTCTGTGCCAATAAGAAACAATATAAAGTTGGACTTGGTTTTTATTAATATCAACCAATTACAAGTTTACAAAGTGGATTAAAGAAATCAACAAGAATTTATTTCTTGTTGTGTTTGCTTGATTGGAACTGTGAGGAACCAAAAGGAAAACTTATGGTTCACCAATCGGTTGGGTTTCCGTTCGTGGAACGAGATGGGAAAACAAGGATGACGGGTTCGTTGTTCTTGTGGTATGTTGTAATCTAAAACAAAAACGGTTTGGGTTCCCTTGGATTTGTGATCAAAACAAGAAAGGTTTTTTTTTTTGTATGGTGTTCTTGATTCATGATTGCGATATTCAACCATGACTAAGGATAAAAATTTTGTTTTGTTTTATGGATTCAAGTTTATAGTTTATGTTTGATAACTGGTCTGACAAGGAGATGACATCAAAGCATTTAAATCTCCAAGTAAGTGATTAATTCCTTTGTATTATATGAATCATGTTATCATGATTAAATTAATATTAGTGTTGTGAAATTTTGTTTGACTTTGATAATATTAAGAAATGATTACTTCTTATTACTTAGATATTAAATCTCATAATGTGTAATTTGTGAAATATCCATACATGTCTATTGTTGGTTTATAAGATGCCTTGATATTAAATATCCATATAAATGGTTTCAATATGGAATAATTGATCTACGAGTTTTGAAATTCAAAAGGCATTTGAAATTATGGACTACTCTTAGTAACTCTATGATTGTTTTGATTTCGACTTGTGATCGAAATAAGAGCAATATATATATGGATCCTTTTTGTTATTAATTAAAAGTGGAAACCGTTTGGAATGTAAACAGGTTGGAATTATTTTACCAACATTTGAATAGCAATACTTGGCACTTAAGATTAATAGTAATAGAAAACTTGTACTCGAGTTACTATATTTCCCAAATTGTTCGTTGATATAATTTGTACATGGATAAGAATTTGTTCATAGGATTTGATTTATATGTGTGTGATCCTTATATATATGGTTCCCTTTGGTAATAATAGTTATCAATGAATGAGTTGATTGAATTATATATGTGTGTAGAATAAGAAAGTTATGGAAAGAATAAATATGTTACGTCTTGATGTGTCATATTTGTTGTTTAGGATATTACTGCAGTATGGATAACATATTTAGACTGAATGTGAATCTTAAATATGTTGTAGTTCCAAATAAATATAATTATATGTTATGGCATATTTGCTTATATTTCATTTAAGCTTTTAAAAAAGACATGATGTATCCGAGAATGGTTTAATTATTGTCTTTGATAGAAATTTTGGACCTTGTACACAGTGTTGTGTTTTGTGTGTCTTATACCTACACATTCATTTGGTAATAAAAAGTATGTCATTACATTCATAGATGATACACAAGATTTTGCTATGTATTTTGTTCAATCCATAGAGACACCCCGATATTCGAATATTTGGATCGTGTAATTTACTAAGATGGAAATTCAATCCTCAGGACATTTCCATTTATGCATGAGTTTGAGTTTCTTTGAGAATTAAGTTAAGTTAATCATGGATATCACTAAAATGGGGGAGGAATGTTGGTAATTTTAGTGTTATCAACATTAATGGTGATATTGGATTAACTTGTCGAATGGTTTGATCTCGTTAGTCATTAACCGAGTTAGGAGATGCAGGAGTGCGGGCTCGGTTGTCACTGATGAGATTGTGTGTGTTATCAGTTTAAGTAGTTAAAGTATAAGTTCATTGGAGTTGGGCCTATTGGATTAATGGCCTAATTAACTAGAGTCTAGTTTATTAATGGGCTATTAATTGAATGGAATAAAGATTGAGCCTTATTTGCTCTTGGACATGTCTAGAGGCCAAATGATTTTAGCCCATGGATATATGCCAGTTTTCCATATAGGATAACTTCCAAGAGGAACAGTTAAAATTCATCCTTGAGAGAATTCTCTAGAATTTAGGGGATTTCTATACACACAAAAATCTATTCATATTTGATTATCGGTGCAATAATTCTTAAAGAAATTAAATCCGATTCTTGTGTATATACTACGTTTAATCCGTTCAAACATTTAATTGTACGATCAAATAGTTTGTTCTGATAGTGATTACACGACTCGTAGTATAATCCAAGTGATTCTCGATTTCTTCTACGGTTTCGATTCAATAAAACCAACATCTAAGGTATCTATATTAAAGTTTCTTTGTTAAACTTTAAAAAATAAAAACAAACTTAACTTGTTATTTCTTTGGATCTAAGTCATGTATCAAAACTCTTACTTGCTCTGAGAAGAATACAAGTTTCAAGATAATAAACTAACAACTATTAACAGCAAAATTACTGAATAAAAGATTCTCTCAATTAAAATAGCAACTAGTGAATATAGATCATCCCTGATTCATCATATTTGAATTGCTATTTTCTAAAATCTACATTTCATGGCGGTTTTAGGTTCCAATTATACGCTTTGTATGTAGGGGTCAACGGAATATTGGTGCAAACAATTGCTCAAGCAACTGAATTTACCCGGGAAAACAAGATACGGATGGGAATTTCTTTAGCAACTTTGGTCATACATGTAATCATCGCACGATGGGTTTTTCCTTAGACCGCTGATATGCATGAAAATAAATGGAAAAGTTTCATTTTCAATCTCACGGGTATCATGCCTCCCTATCTAGCATTCTCTATGCTTATACCGGAATGGTTCACTTGGTATGGTTTTATTATTGTATGCATGGTTATGATCATAATAGAGTGGCATAAAAAGTTACAAAAGATGATCAATTGGTGCTATGAAAAATGTGTTCATGCCACGAAGTGCCTTGAGAAAGAGTTGATCTCAAAATGTAAGTTCCTACTAATGTTATATAGTCTAAATTAAGAAACCCATCATAAAAAGTTGAGACTATGGTTTGTAATATTTATTCTGATTGTTTATTATTGTTGTCTCATAGTGTTTGATTTCACCTTCAAATTGTATGTACTACATACATTGCAATCTTATAAAGAGGGAGGGGCTGTTTGGTAGCCTCTTAATGAGACTCTTAACCATTCAGTGCTGAATGATTCAGCATTCAGCGTGTTTGTTTCAGTTTCTGAATGGAATGGTTAAGTCTGAATCATTAATATTTGGGATGTTGCTGAACCATTAAGTAATGAGGCTCCCCTACCAATGTGGGACAAGAAAAACTAACCATTAAGAGGTCCAACTTAATGATTCAGCGCTTAATCATTCAGACCTCTTAACCATTCAGACCTCTTAATGATTCAGTACTTAATCAACCAAACAGCCCCGGAATGTTTATTAAATTGTTCAAGCCCATAATATTTTTAAGTAGTTTCAATATGGGCCAGAATTTTCTGGGCCTAGGCCTATTATGTTTCAGAAGTAATCACTAGTCCAATACTCCAATGGTTACACGAGTTACACAACTATGACGAGTTGACGACCCGTGTATTAAACAAAAGGATAGAGAGAAATTTACAAGTAATTTTTTAAATGCAAACCCGAGATGACAATGTTTCTATCAACGTTGATAATCTCATTTAAACAATAAAAACCAAGTTACATCTGGATAATGTAAGCGAACAACAAGCTACGCGGCTATTCCTTTTTGAATCATAAAGCCTATTCTACTAAATACAAACCCTGGTTCCTCAGGCTCTGCGGATCACTGTTGATAATGATAGCGTGCGTGTTTGTATCTTTAAGGATGGTGATATGAGAGAGGAGTATCGCGGATTCAGAGTAGGCTAAATGTGATAATAGTGGAATAAGATTATGTAAGTTTAATTCACTTCTCTGTCCACAACATTATTATTATTTTTTTTAATAAATCATAAGTTTTATGTCAAATTACAAAATGGGAGGTGGAAATTTGGTGTGTGTCAATTCACGAAAGAATTGGTTAAACCATGTCTCTAAAATGATCAAAATCATCTGAATATGTTGAAAAAAAAGGCTTTTGTGTCTTTTGTAGTGTAATAAAACCAAGCTAGAAATGCCGAGTTAGATTATAATTGTGTTTGGGTAAACTTCCAAAAATTTTAGTTTACCAACACAAACAAAAAAATAATTAATTATATGTATTTGTAGTGTCGTAGTGGTCACATAATTTTCAAACTCAAGACTCAACTCAAGCAGTGATGAAGCTTGAACTTTTAGATAGTGAGGCGGAAAGTCACAAAACCTAAATTTACGTAATACCAAATCAAATCGGTGGGGTCGGACTTAGTGTATATAAAATTTTCGAACAAAAAACGGGAAAATTTACACCACTAAGTCAAAAAACGGTGGGGCCAGAGCACCCCCGGGTCCCCTCCAAATAAAAAAACCTCAAGAGGCATGTTTACAGTACGTCCTTACATGGCATGCAAAACGCAAAGGACGGTTACGGTAATGAAGATGATTCATGACGCATATATACACTTAAAAAAAAGAACTATCTTTCTAAAGACAAAACGGGTTTGCTATGAATATAGAGTCAAATCTCTTTTCTAATTCAAAATCTTTTATATTATATGCAGAAAAAACAAAAATAAAGTAATTTTATTGTGATAAGACGAAGTAATCTATAAGTCGTTGATTGACGGTTGTACCTAATCAATGGTTGAGATAATAATGACATGTTATTCATTTTTTAGTTTCATACATTTCTTAAACTCAAATAGTTTTTCTATAGGTTATTTAGTGTTTAGCACACATGATGTTATAGGTGTTAAAGATGAATTTTAAAATATTGTTTACATAAACAGCGGCCATCCCAACCAAATGTTAGAAAACGACGATGTTGATTTTTCAGTCCTTATTAGTTGTAAATTGTTGAGGTTATCGAATAATTAATATATCTTTTCATATATTATGGTAAAATAAAGTTGTGAATTCTATCATATCATTATCAACTATATCTTACCGGTCATCAATATTTAATAGATAAACCAATGTATTTGTTTTGACTATTTTACTAAAGCGTAACATAATAGTGCTAACTTTTATTTCCTCTTTCAAAGTTTTCAATTCATTTTTGTCAAATTTAATGGTATTGATCGAAGCAATTAAATTATCAGCTGTTATTGGCCCTCTTTGTCAAAACTATGCGTATTAGAAAATAACAAAACTTATATTATGTGAGTCACTTAGTTGTGACTCACTGATAAAAATGTGAAGAACAGTTGCATGATTATCGAACATATTGTAGTTTGTTTATGCATCATTCTGAGGTATGTGACAGCTTCCTGTTAATGCGTGATGTAGGCCAGGGTGTATACTTCCTATTTAGGGAGCGTGTGATTCCTAAATACCAAAAACAAAACACTATTTTTACAAATGGACCCCATTTCCTCCACAATGATTCGTGATCTTTTAATATTTGTTCAAATCAACAACTTGGTGCTAATGGTAGGTGATAACGGAGGTAGGTGAAAAAGTATCGAATCTATAATGGTTTTTTATTTAAAGGGAAAAGGGGTGATAATAGTTAAACAACAATAATAAAAGTTTTATACCATACTTGTCGTACCTTATTTGAATTCTATTAATTGTGAGTACGGATGTTCGATTAAATCGAATACACTGTCTTATCAATTTATACTTGTTTAGTCATTAGTGATTCGAACATTACATCATTTCTGGTTAGTAATCGAACATTAAATCATTAGTAATCGAATCTACTGTCTTAGTTGTGACGAGATCGACAATATTGAATATATCTTAGCATTTCGTATTGTGATGAAAATAAAATAATAAACTAATAAAACAAATAAAAAAAAAACATCTAGATAACAAAAAGAAACAGTAAGGTCTAGAAAGGAACCTTTTATGAAAAAAAAAACAAGTTAAAACTAGAAATTAATAAGTATCTTATGGTATTTGCTCATCATAAATACAAGTAGGATGTTTTTTTTTTACCAAGAAATTTTTTTTTTTTTGAAAGGTTTAGATCAATGGAAATCCTTGTACAACCCTAACCTATTGGTCCCAAGTTCGAATCCCTACCCACACACCGGTGTCCTCCTTGCCTAACTCAAACCGTCACGGGGAATTTTTTGTGGTGTGCATGAATCGAACCTGTGACCTCCCCCCAGGATGGGAACCCTAAGGGAAAACCCACCCTACCTCAAACCAGCTGAGCTGGAGATTATCCG
>JAUTDX010006627.1:0-18017 GCA_030844895.1 Ambrosia x helenae | reverse complement strand
TTTCTAACTCGTGTCTAAAATCCAATCATATTGCCATTCCGAGCACTCTCAGGCACCCTTTGGCGAATCAGGACTCGAGAGTACCCGGGCCACCAATGCCACCAATTCCGGGAAAACCCGACCACACACCCGCCCGAAGGCACGACAGTGAAATAATCGGTAAAAACCGGTCGGGATCAGGACTCGAACCAAAGCCAATGGCCGGGTCATCCCTCATTTCCCTCCACCAATGTCCTCCAAATGTAGCTAGTGGGAATTGAACCCAAGTCTCCCATAGGAAACTTTAGGCCCTTCAACCAACTGGCTACAAGTGTTGGATTGGTGCAAACTTAAAATTTGTTATTGTATATCTTTTCAAAGGGCCGGTCAAAGAAAACATAAAGATATTTCCTAATGGGAAAATCACGGATGTAGCCCTTGACCGACCAAAATCACCAAAATAGCCACCTCAATCGTATTTGAAGAGACGGTTCCAAAATCCCGAGACGTCTTGGTGAGACTTTAGTGATAGACCAATAGCCGATTGTCACATGTCAAAAATATAATAAATACAAAATTCTTCACATTTTCCCCAAATCTCTCTCTCTCTCTCTCCTCACTTTCAATCTCCTCTCCTCTAAGAAAAAAATCTCCAAGCGACTCTGTGATGTCTCCCAACACCTAAAACGTCTCTGTGACGTCTCCAAACACCTAAACGTCTCAGTCACATCTCCACCGTACCGGAAGCGTCTCTGTGACGTCTCCCAACGCCTAAAACGTCTTTGCAACCGTGATTTTCCCTTTCCTAATTTGTGTTGGCTCTTGGTGTGAAAACATAGTGACTAAAGTTTTGCAAACAGAAGTTGGAACTACGGATGCTTTGGAAAGTTTCAGAAATCAGAACGAAGTGGATTTTTTCAATAAGACACTGGCTTGACTAAGTGTCAATTGTTAATGTTTGCTATTTGTGGATTTGTAATAGTAACCATAAGCCTAACATTAGTTGGGTCGAGTGGTTAAAAAACCAACTACTGTTATTGTAATGTCTGTTCGCTCATCTAGTTTCTCGCTAGTCGGTTATGGTTTTTTATGGCCAGTCTTTTCTTTAAAAAAATTCCTTTGTAGTTTCTTCTTAAAAAAAGGTAAGGTTCTTGTAACTACTTTTCAATTATAGACACTTTAAGTGGGTTTAAACGTAGGTAATAAATTTGGGGAAGCTGAAGTGTTTGAAGAACCAAATGTCATAAGGTTGTCTACTGAGGCTCTAGAGATACCCTCAATTTCTCGAGGGCCAACCATTCCACCGTAATTAAAAATATGGATCGTTGGTTTCGTCATATAGTGGGCTCATCAGAGGAATGACCAACTTAGCCAACACGGGAAGTGCAAGCACTACACTTCCACTATCGACCTTTTCTTAATCATTAAGGCTCCTCTCCAAAGGATGAGCAAGAGATAGCTAGTAAACCTAAATGGTTCATACGCAATTTGAGTAGATGTGATCTTCAAACATTTGGCACGTCACATTTTCTCACCAACAAAACAAAACATGCGTGTCCCTAGTGCATCGCTTCACATCCGCAACAACATCCCAAAATATAATGCTCCATTTTAGCTAGCTTATTGGCTAAAGTGACACTCACTAATGTTCATCTCAGCCTACAACTACAAGTCTGCAACGACCTTTCACCACCACAAATTGCTTCTCTTCAATATTCCCTTCGGTAGGTCCATTACTCACTTAGAGGATCCATCGGCCCACATTTACAGCTACCAATTTTCCCCATATTGGTTCCTTTGGCACCCCATCCTAACGAGGAAATTCGATCTTGGCTTCCACAAAAGATTTATCATATCCAGCTAACCAGCTTTACCTTCGTCTTTTGCAATCTTCAAATTTTTGGCACGTCGCAGTAATATGTTTAATTGGTTATGGATTGTGAAAGGAACAGCAAAAAAATGGGTTGAATTCCTTGGTCATCAACTATTTTGAATTATGACATGTTCATATGTGAAAAGAGACCATCGCGTGAGCATGGTGAATGGTTATTGGGGACACCCTCCAATAATATAAGTAAAAAAAAGGTTATAATCAAGGTTTTCAAAATTTGACTCGATTGACCGGTAGAAACATGGAACCACATACATAGCTAGTCCGGTTTTAGTCTAACTGAACCCACTTTTATATCAACCCAAAAATTGATGTGTCAAAATCCTATGTCAAGATTTTTGTCGACAGTATCTAAAAATGATTAATTAATCGATCTTAGTGATGATAAATTATTTCGAAGATAAGAATTTTGGGATGCACGATTCTTCTTTTCAAAACATTAACCAAGGCATTCTTGTTTTTTTTTTTTTTGGGTAAAGAGGGCGGCAACCCGAGCATAATATTATTATTCGATCAAAAAATATTTACAACCTAAGGGCATTGGTCTCCCGGGATATACCCCCAAGAAGGACATCATCTCTAGGCTTTAAAAAAACCAAACGTTCAACGAGCAGTTGGTGAAATGTTTGGCGGGAGGTTCGTTTGTGTTCGTTTATTAAATAAATGAACAAACACAAACAAAAAATTCCGTTCGTTTACTTAAACAAACAAACATGAACATATGTCACGTTCGTTTTATGTTCGTGAACGTTCGGTTACTTTGTCGTTTATATTCGTTTGTGTTCGATAGTTTCATTTCCTTAAACAAGCGAACACAAACAAAAATCTCGTTCGGTAGTGTTTCATGAACAGTTCGTGAACACGTTATTTGCTTAACAAACAAACACGAACACAAAATCTCGTTCGGTAAGTGTTCATGAACAGTTCGTGAACACGTTATTTCCTTAACAAACGAACACGAACAAGGCTCTGTTGGTGTTCGTTTGGTTCATTACAAACCCTAAGTCCATCCCCAAAAGACAACCCGGTTAAGGCCAAAATGGGAGTTTACGACTCCTGGCCTATAGACAAACTAAAACTCAAACAACCAACTAAACTATGTTTGTGACCACAAATGGTCCAAACCTAACATAAACAGAAAGTCCAAGAATTAATTCCAAACTAACACTGAATACAAAAACAAACACAAACAAGAAAGCAAATACATGAATAAAATGTTATTGCGATTAAAGTATTCACTAGTAGTAGCAGGAAATCACATTTTCCTTGCAAGCAAAGTACCCTTTCGAGCATCAAATGCAATCAGCACAATAACAGTTCACTGCAAGCATGAAATCGCTGAAGATTGCATTTATGGTTTCGAGATATATGGAAGCATGCATCAACAAAAACATAATAAAAAATTGATGTTGCACTTCCAACTTTTCATATGGATAGATTCATTGAACTTTGGTTAAGGCAATCATGTAGCAAGTATCTTAAAAAAAAGTAATGTACAAGTACTTTAACCACAATAATCTAAGGAAAATATCTTCCATAACTGTTTCATGTTGGTTGGAATATCGGTCATCTCTTATACAACTTACAAAATATGGTCTCCTTGTCCTTTGTGTAACAATTAGTAACGTGTTTGGTCCTTCACTCATCTACTCTTAAGAATTTTTCAACTCAACAAAAAATAACTATTTTACCATGACATATCAATAAAGAGTATCGCACATAGTTTGCGTGGTGGTACATATTACGGTTTTGGTCCGTAACACGTTTAGTTTTTGCACTGGATGGATGTACGTTGAAATTTCTATTAAACTTTTTATTAGATCACTATATTATACCCTTTCCACCCACCATATGCCTTAATGCATTTGTTGCCCTCGCTTCCACCTCCTATCAATCCTTCTTCAAGATTATTGTAGTTGATCCAGAATATAAAGAATTAAATTGGGGTGCGAATATATCATTGGTGCTTCTAGCTAGCTTCTCGTCGTTAGTTAGAGTGGCATGAGAGTTTTATACCATGACTTTGTTAGAAGTAATCTTGATTCATATTATAAACATATGTTAATTAAGTTTTGTACATATGTTACATAATATTATTATGTTAAAGTCCTAAGTCTAGAAACATTATATGTTGACCGATGTGTCACATATTATACCGAACGGTTATTTCGGTTTTAAGGGGTCACGACGGTTCACTCACACCCTGGCCTCTAGCATGTATATATAGGGTCAAACACTTGTATTTTATTTGTGTGAAAAGTTTATGTTTGTATAACTACTTTTCAATTCTCCCTCCAAAATCTTTCCCTCTAAACCGTTTAGTATCAATCGCATATTATCATTCAACATTCGAACATGGCATAAGAGCCTAAAGAACCAAAGATCTGTGGGTTATTCGATATTAACAAGGAAGAAGAAGATCAAGTGGGAACAAAAGGCGGTTATGGGTTGGGACCGCTAATTCCCAATGTTGTGTACGATCATGTGGATCGTAAATGGAAGGCCAAGAAGGCAAATACCGTGAGTAGTGGAGACTCTCTAATTTCAAGATCTCTTCATTTAATATCGGTTCTAGTAGTGCGTCCGTGAGGATCACGAAGAGAAGAAGAAGAAGAAGAAGAAGAAAGCACAAAAGGAAGTCAATCGACAAGTGAAGTTCGATCAAGAAGTATCCGAATATCCTTCTACTATGTGTTGTAGTAAGTGCAAAGAACCCTTTCATTATAGACGTAATTGTCCTAAGAAAATAGGAAAAACCGAATTCATGGTTAAGGGTAGTGAAGAAAAGGGTTTGGAATGATATATGGTATTCGAGTTTGACTAGAAAGGAACACGGATGTGCAACAAACACTTGTTCGTGGTGTTAAACAATTCATTTGGAATAGAAGGTTGCCCTAGTGGTTATAGGCAAGAGTATTTCCGTGGCAAAGGGTCGGTAGCGATCACAAGTGGTGGGCAATTACATAAGATTCAAAATGTTTTTTACATACCCACACTAAGAAGAAATGTGTTAAGTATTGAGAAGTTAACACAAGAGGGTTTAGAGATTGAATTTGATGGTGATGTTTGTAACATCAAGAAGCCGATAATACAAGAGGTCCGAAGGGTTATTACATGTCGTGTGTGTGAAGGCGACGACCACTTTACATTCAAGTGTCCCGCATTTGATCAAGGACGTAAGAAAGATGATGAACAAGGCCGAAACATGAAGGTTGTTCAAAGCCGAACCAATTCAAAAAGTTATGAAGGTTTCAAGGACAAAGGGAAAAGAATTAGATATGAAGACAACAAGATGGAGGGAATAACTGAAGAGGACAAAGAGAGAGCGTCCATTTTCAAGCACTTTGATGGCTTCTCCATTAACAAAGATCAATTCGAATGTGTTATTGAGAGAGGTCCGGTGATGTATCCAACCGACGGTACAAAGTTACAAGATTGTATTGTTTTTATGGATTTAATCCATATATCTACCATGGTTGAAAGATACAAGAGAAGGTTCGAGTTAGAGTTTCAAAGAAGCGTTGATTGGTTTATGAAAGAATCTTAAAGATAAGAATTAGATCACCAATCCCACCAAGAGATGAAACGGGTTATCAATTAGTTAATTGGATCTTTACAAGATGGTACAAATATTTGGTGACTATGACAAAGTGACAAAGGACGAGAAATGGACGATAGTGGCCATGTCAATGGGATATGGAAGAGGATTGCCAAGCCTAGTGTCAAAGAGAGACATCACGAGAAATCTAAGGCAAACATATGTCCGTTATCTAGAGATGATTGAGTGGTATCATCTAAAGTACAAAGGAAGAGAACTAGTGGTCAAAGTTGATAATGAAGCAAGCAATGAACACAAGTCAAAGGAAGCCGAGTGGAATGATTCGGATCTGCCCCCAAAGATAAGATCAAGATCTTCATAAAGTGAGGACTAAAGAAGAAGTGCGTGGAATCAAGATTAGGGGGAAAATGTTAGAAGTAATCTTGATTCAGATTATAAACATATGTTAATTAAGTTCTATACATATGTTAAATAATATTATTATGTTAAAGTCCTAAGTCTAGAAACATTATATGTTGAGCGATGTGTCACATATTATACTTAACGGTTATTTCGGTTGTAAGGGGTCACGGCCGTTCACTCACACCCCTCTAGCATGTGTATATAGGGTCAAAACACTTGTATTTTTTTTGTGTGAAAAGTTTATGTTTGTATAACTACTTTTCAATTCTCCCTCCAAAATCTTTCTCTGTAAACCGTTTAGTATCAATCGCATATTATACATTCAACATTCGAACAGACTTGGAAGTTATTACAATGAATATGTTGAGACGTAGAGTGTCGCTAGTGTGAATAAGTAGAAAAATGGGGTTAGAATTTAGGGGATAAGTCGTGAAGAAGGAAAAGTTTTGGGGTTGGGGATGGGGTGGGGATAATATGCGTTGTGATCGCTAAAATATGTTTGTATAACTACATTTGTCGCCAATGTTTTTATTTATATATATAGCAACAAAAACCGACCATAAATGGCATGAACCCTTTCAAAATCTTAAATAGTAACCAAAAAAACCGGTCTTTGGTTTTTATCTGATACCTGTAGCAACAATTGGTTTCCTTGTCCCCCGCTAGACTTTATTTGTTCCATATTTCTTTATTTGTGGTCTTGGAATCATCGTCTTTGCATCTAATGACGCCATTGATGTGAGTATACATCTATGACTTGAATCTGCCAAAAGTTAGGGCGTTAGTGCGTAGACTTCTAATTACATAGTATTAAACCAGTGTTCTTGGATTAATAGAAGCTTAATCCTAGAAAATAGTTTAAATACCACATCCATGAAATTGTTTGGGATGTATAATTTAGTGTAATTATTTTGTAATGGATCTTTAATATCATTACTTGTGAGCTAATGTGGTTTTCTTTAACATAAACTTACCCAAAAATACACGACAAGGTCCATTAAGGCCTAAAAATGCACCATTAAGCACTAACGTGTCTTTAACACTTACTGATTTCTAACGAATTTATCCATGGTGAAAGTCGTTCATGCGTAGTGTCTACAACAAATTAAATAGAAACCAAAGCAAAACTTAGATCTTTTTTACCCATTTCAAGTTTCAACTATTAATAGTGATAAAAAAACTACTAATTACTAATTTATAAAAAAAACTAAAACTCTGTAATATGTAGAAATAAAGACGAAAACTTTATGCTGAATTCTTTGAGGAGCCTAAGTCAACCTCATCAAAAACTTGAATGTTTCTCTCGTTTTGATTAATTTTTTACTAATCTATAATCTATAATCTAAACTTTGATGATGTGGCATTCAATAGAGGCCTCAACCCCTCTTTGAATGTGCCACGTGGCATCACGTAGGATTTTTTAATTTTTGAGTTTTTTTTAATAAATCTATATATATTATAATTATTTTAGGAAAAGATAAGAATTTAAAAACAAAATTAAATTTTCTATCTAATGTTTCCTCCCATAACTTTTAAACGTTAATATTTTTTATATACGAGATTTTTTAAAGAAAAAAATTACACCAAATTAACGAGCGTTTTATTATCTTTCCAACGAGTACCATAGTGCTATATAAAAAACGGAGAAAAAAAACAACTATTTTTGTGGGGTTTTGTTTTCAAATATATTTTACTCTACTAATAAATCACAAACGATAAACATAACTTCATAGGCAGAGATTCTTTTTTTTTATATATTTGAATATGATAACTTATGACAGAAATTTGTTTAAAATAAATAATAATAATAATAATAAATGGTAATATTATTATTATTATTATTATTCATTAATCATGTATTGGCAAATCATTAATTATGTTGTCATATTAAATATTTTATTTTATTTTATTATGTTATATTAGATTATAAACATAACTTCATAGGCAGAGATTCCTTTTTTTTATATCTATAATCTATAATAACTTATAATAAAAGAATTGAACTTTGATGATATGGCATTCAATGGAGGCCTCAACCCCTCCTTGAATGTGCCATGTGGCATCATTTGGATTTTTTAATTTTTGAGTTTTTTTAATAAATCTATATATATTATAATTATTTTAGGAAAAGATAAGAATTTAAAAACAAAATTAAATTTTCTCTCTAATGTTTCCTCCTATAACTTTTAAACGTTAATATCTTTTATATACGGGACTTTTTAAAGAAAAAAATTACACCAAATTAACGAGCGTTTTATTATTTTTCCAACGAGTACCATAGTGCGATATAAAAAACGGAGAAAAAAACAACTATTTTTGTGTGTTTTGTTTTAAAATATATTTTACTCTACTAATAAATCACAAAGATAAACATAACTTCATGGGCAGAGATTCCTTTTTTTTTATATTTGACACGACAACATAATAATATTACTATATCGTTATCGACATAATATTGGTTTCAAGAATATGGTTTACCTACATAAATAAATTCCTACAATTAAATTTTTACTAAGACCAAGCGTACTGGTCTCGTGAGAAGCCGGCGTAACTCACTCACAACAAGCTACACCATCCCCCCTAAGTGACAAGGGTGCGTGAGTGGGTAGCCAGTGACCAGGGTCTCGTTCAAAAAAGAGGGGCCCACTTGAGATTTATTATTCTTTTTTAATAATTTGACCAATAAATACACCCACTTCATTTAAAAAAAAAACCCCAACTCTCACACTTATTCCCGCCCTACACCATTACTCTATTTTTACCACTCACATGAATCACACCATGTCGCATCCACTTGTAAAAAAAAATGGGTGTAACCATGGTCACATACTCCCACCACTACAAATGGTCTAATGAGTAATAAACACGTGAAGTGTATGAATTATCCTTTTTTGTTTGAGATGTATTAAAAAGTACTTTTAACAAACCAAAACATATATTTTGTAACACGCGTCATAATTTAATCAAGGTGACGGCGACACGTTGCACATCAGACGGTCCAAGACGACTTGGCAGTGTATTCATGAACGAATCACATGAGATTTTGATAACTAACTAAAGAAACGCGTGGGAACCACTAATAAAATCTAGTGGAAAGTAAAAGACACAATATAATGAATGGACCAACAATGTTGTAACACGTATAATATGACCCCTTGCATGGAATGTCAATGCACCTGATTTTTTTTGCTAAACCTTAAATTCAAATCAACAAATCCTTATCGGTCGCCGACTCTTCTAAAATTGACAAATTCATGAATTATGCCAAATTTTGAATAGACATTAGACAACGTCAACTAATAAGGTTAAAAGGTCTATTACAATGTGATGAGAACAAGAATAAAACTTTGTAGCATGTGTATTTACGTATATATAAAATCTGTAACTAGTTTAGATAAATATGATACATTAAAAATTTTTGATTCCATATATCTAGAAGGGGATATTGAGAACATGAAGTTGCTTTGAATGGTTAATCTCACTTATGTTGTGTTTCCGAGTTCACTTTCCAGATCCAAAGAATGAACTTTGGCTTAAAAAAACTTTTCATTTTCTTCCAAGCAAATAACTCTAAAAAAACAAACAACATTTTCTTTCCTTTCATGTCATTTCTTTTCTTTTGTTAAGTGAACTCAGGAACACAATGTTAATCTACGAATATGGATGGATAAAACGCGTTGGCAATTAACAAACAACGTGGAAATATAAAGGCTTATTAGGGGACGACGGTGGTATTGTTTTGTGAATTATTTTATGTAGTGTGCCAATTAACAAACAACGTGGATATACCCCAAGAAGAACACCAATCCCAAAAGACAAACCGGTTAAGGGGTGCCCAACAAAATGGGAGTTTACGTCTCCCGCCCTATAGCCAAATTAAAACTCAAACAACCAACTAAAATATGTTTGTGAGCACAAACGGTCCAAACAAAAACATAAACCAAGAGCCCAACAATTAATTCCAAACCAACTTGCAAAACAAAACCACACAAACTAGAAAACAATTATAAATGAATGAAATCTTTTCAATTTTATAAGAATAGAATACGAAAATTACATCATAATAGAAGGTAGACGGGCAACAAGCTGCGCCGCCACCCCTTTCTGAATTGCATTCTATTACATCATAATAGAATGAAATGTTACTGTGATTAAAGTTTTCACTTTTCACCAATAGCAGGAAATTGTAACTCATCTTGATCTTCAAGCTGCAGCCCGTACATTATCCTTGCATGCAAAGTACCACTTCGAGCATCAAATGTAATCACACAGTAAAAAGAATTAGATTATACATTTTTAAATCCAACAACCGCAACTCAGCTAATTGGGTTTTCATTTGCTTCCTTTGAAATTCTGTTTAGACACAATCAGTTGGTCCAAGCCCATGTCCGGGCTTTGCCTAGTTTAGATTTAGGCAGCATGTCTGCATGCTTATGTACATGTTTGTTTTATTGTAAGAACGTTTAGCATATCCACCCAAGTGATCCCTTCTGATTCATCGGTCATGGTCTCATAACCCTTTAGGGTTACTTCTCCTAACAGATTTTGTAAGCCTATCCGCAAGATGACATGTGTATATAAATAATGATATATTCTTGTCGGTTTTTACACTGGTTCAAGTCTTAAATTTATAAAGCACAATATGATACTATCACTCTTTACTCCACTTGAGGGCAAGTGCACCCATCGTTTGCGTAATATAGTGAGGGTAAGATATCGAGATCGCCAAGTATACATGAGTTTTTAGTACCGAGTTATTGTCGACGTGTAGTCAAAAACGAAAAAGATAAGTTTTGTGCGGTTCATTAAATAGACGAAAACTAAAAATAAAAATAAGCTTTGTAATTAATTTTAAAAGAAGGGTGTTTGGACTTTTTACTAACCTTTGATGCTTCGTTAACGAAACTCCACTCTAATAACAAGATCTTTATTTTGGTAAGAAGTTATGTATGTTAATGTGTGCACTAGTGAACTCCTTTTTAAGGGCCATTTCACACTCAACCATATTAAAGCAGAATCAACAGGGAAACTCTTCGCAAGGTTGGACTATGTACAACTCATTAATAGAATCATCAAGGAAACTATTCAACCTTTGGAGATTTTCAAATTTAAGTTGAAAAATAGTCATAAAAGATTTATCTCACCCAACTTGTTAATAAAATCAACATGGAAACCATTCAACACACCAAATTTTAGTATTAAAATATTAGTTTTAATCCTCAATAAACTAAGTCCTTTGGTGTCTTGATCCTATCTCCACACCAAGGCAAGAGTTACAAAACCCGAAATCCCGAACCATAACCCTTTGTTAAAACAATTAACATGTTGTTCTTACATAGACATAGGCAACATGAAGGTTTTGAACTAACAAACGCAAGATTGATGATAAGATTTTAAGGATTTAGAAATTCACTTTCAATATAGTATTTACTACTTAAATTCATTCAACACAGACACACACCCCGTGCTTGGATTGGTTCCAGGAACATGTCGTGATACTTAAAGCACGACCCATAGTCTACTTTGTGGGGCCTATTTGATTTTGAATCTAAAAAATATCTTATTTTGTCGTTTAGTGGCCAAGGCATGGGGTGTGTCTCGACTCCAGATCAACAAGATCTATGTTTTTCATCCATAATTACTTCGTTTGTTTGCTTTGGGCCTGCTTTATCCTGAAAATCCAAAATAAACTAAATTTAGCTTATGTTAAATAAATTATTAGAAAATCCTTAAAGTTGGGTTCGTTTTGATATAAATATTATGAATGTTTGTATGCATATCACATGACTTGTTCTGTAGAAAGAATACTAATATATATTGAATTCCCCCTATTAAGGGGCTCCTTCTTCTCGTGGGGGATTCTTCAAATATGTGACCCTAGCCCCCCCCCCCCCCACCCCTTTCAAGAGGGATATGTTAATGTATGTAATCTCATAAAAGGGTATCTTTCCTTCTTCGATGAAGAGCTTCTCAAATACATAATCTCGTAAGAGGAGATTTTTCCTGTTTACGGAAGTAGCTTTTAAGATACATGGGAGACCATGGAAGGGATTCTCTCTTGAAGAGAAAATATAAGTGTGGAGGTTTCTTCTAGGAGAAGTCTTCGTGTATACAAGCTCGTGGATTGAAATCCTTCCTTTTTTCCATGTAGAGTTCTTCAAACATGAGAACTCATGAAAGGGCTTCCTCCCATCTTAAATAGAAAATATAGTAATGAATATCTCGTCTTAGGAAGGTCCAAGCGAGTGTTCTTGTCGTAGTGGTGCTATACCACACTAGTCTCCTAGTTCATTGTTGCAAAACGTAGTTTGTAGCACTGAACTTTAATAAATTGTGTGAACATCCTCATTCACGTCATGATCATCCAAATTTAGCCCGACCGTCCAGAAACTCAGTTGTGAATGATGAAAATATCTACTTCCAATGAATATTGGAAGTATTCAAGATCATAATTACTACTTAAGTATGATGAACTCGTCATTTGATCATGTCCAACATAAGTAAGTAGTTAATTGTTATTTATGAACGATCAATAGGTGTAACATCTTAAGTTTTGAGGAGTCCTCATATGAGTATAATATGCCTATTGAATAATAATATAGGTTGATACTAGTGAAACCGATTATGCAACCTACGGAAAGGGATTTTTCATTCTTCGGGGAAGGAACAAAATGTGCAACCTTCAGAAGAATATTTTTCCTTCTTCAGGTAAGGAACTGGATAATCAATTCACAATAGAGAAGGAATTAAATGTGCAGCCCCTAGTAAGAGACTTTTCCTACTTCAAGGAAGGAACTGAATAAGTAGCTCACGGAAAGGAAGTTGTCCTTCTCCTGGGAAGGAACTAAATGTTTAGCACAAAATTTTTCTTTCTTTAGGGAAGGAACTTAATTTTCAGATAAGCGGTCTTCTTTTTTATTACACAATCCCTTAAAGAGGGATTTTTCTTCTTTGAGGGATAATGTTTTTCAAAGAGAAAATGTGAGAGTATGAAGATTTTTCATAAGACATATCTTCATGTACACAAGCTCGTGGAAGGAAACCCTCTTTCGTTTTCTTTTCTTACCCTATAACCCCTTCTCAATGGAGGGAAGCTTTTTAAAGAGAAAATATAATTGCAAGGATTTCATCATAAAGAAGGTTCTTCATGTAGAAAAACTTATGGAAATAAATCATCTTTCTTTTCTTTTCTTCTCCTTAAACCCCTCCTCAAGGGAAGATGTTTTTCAAAGAGAAAATATAAGTATGAGGGTCTCATTTTGGAAGGTCCGAGAGAGTATAAGAAAGTTGTTTAACATTCAAAGCATTTGTCTCTCCTAACTTTGCCAAGACTATTCTCGAATCCAATCCTAGATTTTGTTTTGATTACAGCTACCTTAGAGGGTTAAAATTAGTGTTTTGGACATTTATTAATGTATCTATATTTGAGAGACATAACAAAACATGAAGAGTAAGTCGATGCATAGTATAATTGTGCCATTAACCGTCTGACCTCTGATAAGCTCTTGTAATCTATCCCTCCTGGCTATTTATGCATGCAAACCATGTTTAAACATATTTAATCACCACTTCTAAATCAAAGTTCTTAGAATATATATTAAAATGTTATATGGTAAATATCTTATTCTAAAATTCTATAATTCTTTTACTAGTTGGTTTTATATGTTACTTTAATATTTTGCATAAGTTGTGGGCAGGTTTTGGTCTATTGGGCTTAATAAAGATGTAGTTGTCCAAGTGGAAAGAAGGAGCCCAAGTATGTTGTGATATGAGCCCAAGAGGAGTCCAGACTAAGAGCCTAAGTGGAGTCCAGAGATAAGAGCCCAGCTGGTTATAGACCTAAGTGTTCGAGATCATCCTAGCCGTTCATTTCCTTGATCCGTGTGAGATGTTGATCCTATATATGGATGATATTCGTTGGGTTGTGTTTTCTCAATAGTTAATTCTGAAGCCTCTATATATACATTGTTATTTCATCGACTTAGGGTTTCAGCTCAGTTTTACTCTCTCTTTGTTGTGTTCTCTCTTTCGTCTAGTCAGCTAGGGTTTGATCTTGTTGTTAAACAGATATATCTTATATCTGTTCTTGATCTTCTTTGTATAGTTTGTCGATGGTATTGAGCGTTCTTGTGTTTAGAGAGTTGTTAGATCAGATTGTTTGAGAGTTTGTACTTTGTTGTTTCTCATTCTTTTGATTGAATAAAGCTTTTGAGTATTTGGTATCATATTATCTTTGTAATATTGTATCAGAGCTCTAGGCTCGATTCTGGTTAACGTCTTCCACTGGATATTAGGGTTTTCTCTAGAATAGTGGTGAAGGTTCTTGAATCTTCGATTATTCGATTGAAGGCTTGGTGATCATGCTGAATAAACCTGTGTATATCTGATATTCAGATCTAGGGTTTGTTTGAGGAAAACTGTTGAATCGTTGAAGAATCAGATCTGTTCTCAAGATCTGTGTTTGTATTTGGATAGCTTGATATTCTTGCTCTCTGGTGTATATCCCTAAGTGAAGGATATACACTACGAGTTTGTGGCGAACCCTAACTTGGGGCTGTTTGGTGAGATCTGACCTTTCTTTATTGTCTTGTAGAGTTGTCCTAAGGACTCTTTGCCAGGGTTGAATCCCTGTTTAGATTTAGGGTTGGTCTAGGTCTCAATGGCTCCTGTACGAGGACCTGCACTGGCACCTTGAGTGATGAACCAGTGATCTGGAACACCAGTACAGGTTCCATGTATCTTGTTTGCTATTTGTTTGTTCTAAGTTTTGTGTCTATTTGTTTAGATCGTGTTGTTTTTGTGCATTTCTCCTGTGTGTAATCTTTGTGTGATCTGCAGTTGATTTGTCCTAATTGTTTTGTGTGAAATATGGTTAATGAAAGTAGTGGTCCACAAAGTGGACCTAATGTTGATCGAACAACTGGTCCAATTACGGATCCTACATCTACTGTTACTCAGGTAAACAAGTTAGATGCAAGTGATCCTCTATACCTTCATCCTAGTGATTCGGCAAATTTGACAATTATTAGTATAAAACTAAAAGGAACTGAAAATTACAGTATATGGTCTAATGCTATGATTTTAGGATTACAGGTTAAAAATAAACTTGATTTTTTAAATGGAGAATGTGTTTAAATCTATTGATGATCCTATTCTAGCTAGGCAATGGGATAGATGTAATTCTATTGTGCTTACTTGGATCTCAATTCTATGTTTGAAGAGTTATATCTAGGACAAGTATTCTCTAAACTTGCTTCTGATGTTTGGAAAGAACTTAAAAGAAACTTATGATAAAGTTGATGGTTCTGTGGTGTTTGATCTTTATAAAAAAAATAACAGTTTTAATCAAGAAGGGTCTTATGTGTCTGAGTATTATCAAAAACTTAGTGTTATGTGGAAACAATTGGATCAAATCCTCCAATTGCCTCCATGTACTTGTGATGCCTCAAAAGACTTTAATAATTTCAGTCAAATGATCAAGTTAATGCAATTTTGATGGGATTAGATGGTGTTTATCAATCTGTTAGAACTAATTTGTTAACTAGAGATAGTCTTCCTACTGTTAAAGAAGCTTATGCTATTGTGTCTAGGAAGAGTCACATAGCAATTCAAGTGGTTTTAATAAGAAAACTCAAACAGTTGGTTTTCTTGCTAAACCCAATGAGTTTGTGGATTTTAATAAAAGGTTTATTAAACAATCAACTAATCAATCTACTTTGAAGTGTACTCATTGCAATAAAACAGGTCATGTAGCTGAAAAATGTGTTGAGGTGATTGGTTATCCCCCTTGGATGAGGTCAAGGGGGGGTCAGGCTAAAAGGTGGGGGGTAAAGTAATAATGTCAATGTTGAGTCTAATACTCCTACTACTTCTTTAACTAATGAACAACTGTCTAAGCTTTTTAGTTTGCTGAATGATAAAGCAAAAGAAACACCACAGAGCTGCAATGTGTCAGGTAGTTTTTTCTATGCCAATGTCTATGGAAAACCTGTATATGGGTTTGCAAGTAGTGTAGGGAATAAGATTAAGAATGGATGGATAGTTGATTCAGGAGCTAGTCAACATATGTCACATATGATATTGAATTAACTGATTATGTTAAAGTTACTGATTTAAATATACATGTTAACCATCCTAATGGAACCAAGGCTTTGGTAACTAAAATTGGAAATGTAAATTTAGCAAATGTGTTGTTTTAAAGTGTTTTTGGTTGTTCCTGAATACAATGTCAATCTTATTTCTGTACACAAGCTTGCTAGGGATAACAAATTGTATGTTGGGTTTGATGAAAACACTTGTTATATACAGGACCAGTTAACCAAGAAAGTCCTGGTGACTGGTAAACAGTTTGAAGGATTGTATCTTTGTGGAAATACCTGTATGAACAGTAAGGTGTGTCTTAGTAAAGTGAATATGTATGATATATGGCATGCTAGGATAGGACATCCGTCTGAACAAGTTGTTAAAGTGTTTAAAACTAAACTTAACATTGGTGAGAATAATAAAAACCAACTTTGTGAGGTTTATCACAGGGCTAAACAACATAGAGAGCCTTTTCCTTTAAGTGAACATAAAACAATGAATTGGGACAACTTGTTCACTTAGATGTTTGGGGCCTTATAGGGTTGTTAGTAGAGATGGTTTTAAATACTTTCTTACCATAGTTGATGATTATTCCCGAGCCGTGTGGGTCTGTTTAATGAAAAATAAGACTGAAGTTGTTGAAAATGTTAAAGATTTTTATAACATAGTTCAAACTCAGTTTAAAAAATAGATTAAATGTTTTAGAAGTGATAATGGACTTGAGTTTATAAATAATCAAATGACATTGTTTTGTAAAGAAAAAGGAATAATTCATCGGACAACATGTGCCTATACTCCTCAACAGAATGGGATTGTTGAGAGGAAGCATAGGCATCTTCTTAATGTTGCTAGAGCTTTACTTTTTTAAAGTAACATACCTATTAGGTTTTGGACCGAATTGTTTTTAACTACTGCATATTTGATTAATATGACACCTTCAGGAGTTTTAGGAGGAAAAACACTTTATGAGCTTCTATATGGATTTGAACCCTTTCCTGACCATTTGAAATTGTTTGGGTGTCTGTGTTTTTGTATTGTTTAAACAATTCAGATAAGTTTAACAGTAAAGCAAAAAAATGTGTTTTTATAGGATATTAAAATGAGAAAAAAGGTTAAAAGTTTTTAGTTTGGATAGTAGAACTGTTGGATATTCAAGAGATGTAAAATTCTTTGAAGATTGTTTTTCCCCTCAAGGAAACAAAAAATTTTGAATCTTTTGATTCCAACACTGAAAAACAAATCAACAACTTAAATTTTTTTTATTCTTTTGAAAACACAGACTCTTTAAATAATTTTGAAGTAGATGAGCCTTATGATGAAAGAAAGGGTCAAGGTAAGCTAGATGTAGGAACACAGAAAATCAGCAATCAGATAGTCAACCAAAAGTTGTTAATGACTTGGCTGATAATCAGCAGTCAAACAACAATGGTTATGACACTGATAAGGCAGAACATGTGACTACTACACATGATAATATAGATCATTCTGAGGGTGATAGTTCTGAGTCTGTTGATCTAGATAATGTTAGAAAATCATCAAGGAAATCTGTTTTTCCCAGTAAATACAATGAATTTTGTTGTTTAAAGGTAAAGTCAATTATGGTATAGAAAATGTTATTAACTTTTCTAAGTTGTCATTTGATGCTAAGTGTTTTGCTTCTGCCTTGACAAAAAGTTTTCAACCCAGAAGCTTTAAAGAAGCATCAAATAGTTCTGAATGGGTTCAGGCTATGAATAATGAAATTGAAGCTTTAAACAGAAATGACACATGGTCCATTGTTGATAAACCTAAAAATAAAAAACATTGTAGGGTGTAAGTGGATTTTTAAAATAAAATATAAAGCCAATGGTGAAATAGAGGATATAAAGGCTAGGTTAGTGGCAAAAGGGTACAGTCAAAAAAGAAGGTATAGACTTTGATGAAACTTTTGCCCAGTTGTTAAAATTGTGACTGTTAGGTGTGCCTTATCTGTTTATAATAATTGGAGTTGTTTCAATTAGATATAAACAATGCTTTCCTCTATGGTGATTTAAATAAAGAAGTTTATATGAAACTTCCAGAAGGATACTTTGGTAATGAAGAAAACAAAGTATGTAAATTAAA